>JAHIAM010005056.1:0-107771 GCA_021605205.1 Aegilops longissima | reverse complement strand
AACATGATGGCATGATATAATTCACGGATAGAATGACATAATTTAAAATATGATGACTATGTAAACAGGATGAGATGATATAACTATATTATGTCTTTAGAAAATGGGTTGGCATGCCATAATTCAGATACATGCTGTCTATGTAAACATCATGGCATGACATAATTCAAATATATGATTTATATACTAAGGAAGTGAGCAGAGGGCAATCGCATATATGATGTGTCAACTAAGGAGATGGCATTCAATATTGTGTATATGATGTAAAAACTAAGCATTGCAATACAACATATGCATTATATGAGTAATATAACCCTGCCAAGTTTGAGCATACACCTCAGGGGGATAATAGGACTGGTCATCTGCCTCTGAATCCTCCTCTGAAGAGCTATCTGTAACCAGCAAGATATCTGCTTGAGAGATAACATTGTCTTTCTCAAGACCTTGTTTTCACTCTAGATTTCTCCATCACCAATTCAAATGGCTGATGCACAGGAAGAGCAGTTGAATATACAAACATTGTCGACAAAAGCAATGAGAAATACAAAAAGGACGGCATGATATAATTCACATATATGGCGCTTGCCTAAACAGCATGGCATTGCATAATTCACATACATAATGCCTTGCAACAAGATAACATTGCATAATTCACATATATAATGTCTTGCAACAAGATGGCATTGCATAATTCACATATATGGTAATTAGACACTAAACAGGTGGCATTCACACAAAGCATGTCTAAACTAAGCAAATGACATAGCAATGCAAGATACCATACACACAATATGAGCAACATAACCCTGCCAAGTTAGGGCATGCACCTCGGGGGGGGGGGGGGGAATATGACTGGTCATCTGTCTCTGAATCCTCCTCTGAGGAGCTATCGGTAACCAGCAAGTCATGCGCTTCGTCAAATAGCATTGTCTACTCTGAAGACCTTGTTTCCACTCCAGATTTTTCCATGACCGTGCTGAATGGCTGATGCACAGGAAAGAGTAATTGAATGTACTAAAATTGTTGACAAATTTAACACGTGATAAAAAATGATGGCATGATATAATTCACATATAAGATGACTGGCTAACCAGGGTGGCATTGCAAAATTCACATATGATGCCTGGCTAGACAAGATGGCATTGCATGAGTCACATATATGATAAAGAAAATAAACAGATGGCATTGACACAAAGCATGTCTAAACTAAGCACATGACATCTTTAATGTATACAGTACGCAATGCAAGGCACCATATGCATGATGTTACCAACATCAGCATGCCAAGTTAGAGCGAAGACCTCATGGGGTAAATAGGAGTGGTCTTCTCCTTCTGAATCCCCCTCAGAACAGTTATCTTCCTCTTGATTACGATCCGAAATGGGTGGAGGGGGGGCTGCCTTTGCGCCCACCATGGAACAACGTCTGCATGAAATTTTATTGCCACGCAAGGCTCGTCTCTTTTGCTCTACATGATCAGTTCCATTGTGTACAATAACTGGCATGCATAGGAATAAAACATAGTGAGATTATGTAAGGAGTGCATGCACAAATCCAGAGTGATGGTAGCAAACTATGGATAGAACCAAAACCAATGATAGCGAGCGGATAATAGCTTTAGTTAAAAATACAGATAATGGCTCCTTTAATGTTTGTTTGCACCCAACATGAAACTCATAGTAGACACCGGAGATTAACGGATAGTAGACAGATAGTAATCTGATTGCTGCCCCAATATGTACCGCACAACCATTTAAAAACTCAAGTTTCAGCATTAGTTTGGACCTGACTCGAGTCTAATAGGTGAACACGACGATAATGTAGCATGTCATCATATTAGCGGCGCATAACGTAAGCGGACACGGAAGAGTGCGACCTCTCTTGCGGACCCGTAGTCCTCAAGGTCATCTGCTCAGTTGATGATGGTAATGCAGTTGTCGTGGCTGCGGCAAGGGGAAGAAGATCTGAGGCGGCGAAAGATATCTGAGAGCGGATCCTCACTGTGGTGAACCCTTCCGTCGTTGGAGTAGCTGAGCTGGGGTGGAACACAAATACAGCAGAGAGCAGGACAAACCACACAAGGTTTTCTTTGACACATATCTGTAATGAAGCAATTGAGTAAGGGCTTGTTTGAATTTGAGGATTCTAACAATGCAGGGATAGGAAATAGACAGGAATAGGATAGGAATGCACGTGCAAAACAGAGAATTTAAAACACATGATTTACATCAACTGGGTGTTTGATTCACAACAATTGGAAGATCACAGGATGCAAAAAAGCATGGTGAGATTAAGTCAAACCACAAGAAAATGTACGGTTATAATGCTATTATGCTACTATCTCTTAGTCTTGTGCTTGACGAATAGGAATATGAAAAGGAGGAGAAGTGGAAATTAGAATTCCTACGGTTTTTCTTTCAAGGAGACACTGAAGGAACAAATCCTACAGTTTTCCTTTGCTCCATTCCTTTGCACCAAATTCATGAAAAGTAGTACCATAGGAAACTTTCCAATTCCGATGTTTTTATTCACTTTTCCTTTCAAGCACTGGCGATTCTAGTAGGCAGGCTTGAGCAAGGAAAATCCTACACTAAAAAAAATGTTTTTATGCTACTTCTATTACTTTGGACCCAGGCCACTGCCATACTAGCTCAACTCCCAGGCCCATCGACAAATGCACAGCTCAAACGCGCAGAGATAAATAATGATGGCGTTCAAGAGAGTCCATCACGGATAGCTAAGTTGCCTGATACCTCACTACTTGTCATATAGTAGGATAAAATAATCACATTTCCCGTTACTATGAGTGCTCAGTGGACAATATATATAACATGTAGAGTAAAAAAGATATGCAACAAGTGTACAACCTCTTTGGCGAAGCCATGTCGATCTCAGCGTGATTGGGTTGGCCGGTGAGGATGCTCCGGCTGACTTGGCTGTCGGAGGAGGGGAAGAAGATCTTAGGCGTCTGGAGATGGAGCCCGAGGTACTGCTCCGCTGTGATGGAGGGTTTCATTGTTGGAGCAGCTCCGGTGAGTTGTACGACGCCGAGGCTGAAGCGGGACAAGAGAGACAATGAAAACGTTAACCTGAGTGGAATTCTAATAGCATCTCCAATACATGACGTAAAATACATAACCACAAAGTGCTATATGTAAAATATATCAGCCGCTCATCTCTGAACTTAAAACTGTCGAAACTGAACTCAACTGTCGAAACTGAATTAACTGTCGAAACTGAATTTTGCTGTCGAAACTGAACGCACTAGCAAGGTGAGGCTACACGTCGGTCGACTGACTTTTTCATCTCTGGTCAGTCGATATTGCAGCCGTTGGATACGAAATCAAGGGCCTGCGGTTCATCTTCAACCTCCACCCCCCTGAGCCGCCAGCCACCACCGGCCAAATAGCAGCCCCCCGCCGCCAGCGGCCGGCGATGCGCCGCCCCGAAAACACTCCCCACCGCCGGTCCGCCGCCGCCCCGGCCATCCCTCTAGGCCCCCTAGTGCCGAGCTTTTTCTCCGTCGATCCCCACGCCACCGCCCCGCCAACGCCCCGCCACCGCCGGTGACTACCACCCCCATCCTGAACCCTAAGATAGATAGTGGAGTACCTCTCCGGTGAGCCCCCTCCCTGCTGCGGCTGGTTCTTCCTTCACCCCGGCGAGCCCCCCCACCCCCTAAAAATCGACTGACCCAAAAGTCGATTCAGTCGACTGAAGTGTAGCTAAATCGGAGCAGCATCGCAAGCAAGAGCAAGAGCGAGAGCAGCAGCGCGAGCAAGAGCAATAGCAAGAGCAGACCAGGCAAGGGACCGAGAGCAAGAGAAGAGCAGCAGCGCGAGCGAGAGCTAAAGCAGCAGCAGCTCCTACTGATGTGGACGTCACCGCCGAGGGAGTGACGCCATGGAGGAAGTGGCCGGCGACACCGCCGTGGATGGAGCCACGCCGTGTCGGCTTGGGACCGAGCGCCGACAGCATTGTGAGATCGAATCAATAAGAAAATGCGGCGATTAGTGTACAACCTCTTTGGTGGCGCCGATTAGGCCGCAACTTCATCCGAGGAAACGGTGATGATGATGCTCTTCCAGTGGTGCAGGTGAAGACGGCAGTGTGGGAATGGAGGTGGCGTGAAAGACGAGGGGAACATCGGGGCAGCTCCTTGGAGGTGGAGGACGGGGTGGCTAAACCGGCGGACGATGAGATCAATAGCGGATCCTCATCCGGTACGATGGATGAGGGACGTCGAGGTGTTGCTTGTGGACGGCGTCGTCGGGAAGAGGCTCCGACTGGGTGGCGGATGGAGCAGGGTGTGGGGTTTCGTCGCGGGTTTTCGCGGCCTTGGTGTCTGAATGGGTGGGCGGATGGGATGGCAGTGGGGAACCATGGCTTAGAGACGCGCTTGTCCGAAATGTGGGGTAAGTTCTGAAAGTACCCCACCGATTTGAGGCGGTTCTTTCGTTCAGGGTACCACGGGCATTTCACGTGTCGGGATTTCACAGGAGGTGGGAGTTTTCACGCGTTGTAATTTCGGAATAGCAAGGCACGGGTTGAGATGGAGGGAGTTGTCCGAACTGTGAGACAAAGATATATCTTAAATATTTCGGGCTAACAAGGCGCAGGTTGAAGAGGCGGGAGTTTCGCAGCACGATAGACAGAGACGCTAGCTTGAATTTTCGGCATAACAAGGCGCGACTTGAAATTTTGGAAGAACAAGCTTAACGTGTACCCAAAAAAAGACAATTTGCACCTCAACACGCACAACACACACAAACACCATTTAGACTAGAGTAAGGTACACGTGCATTGCACGCATGAGTTTTGGCAACCAAATTATGAATAAATACCACATTATAGCATGCAAGCTTTGAGTCATATATGCATGATGTAGATGTTCGTTTAATTCTTATAGTTCATTTCATTCAAAATCATCTAGTTTTTATAAGAAAGCTAATCTATTTTAAGATTCATGGAATTGTGCGTTGTAAGACATAAAGTAAAAACAAATAATGGCAAATCATGTAGAAAAACATTTGGGCAATTCTGATACGGAAGATTCTAGAACAATAAGAAGTGCTTGTGTTTTGATGTTTGGGCATTATGCTTAAGTTCAACCATGGAGTCTTCTAGATTATACATGTGGCGAAATCTGGTGGAATCTAGATGATATCCAACGGCCAGTAGTGCTCAAATTTTCCATCTTTGGACCATCGGATTCGCCTCATCCAACGACCATCTTTCAAAGTTAAAGTTACCCGCACACAATATAAAAAAAATATAAAATATAATATATATATATATATATATATATATATATATATATATATATATATATATATATATAGGGTATAGATAGAGATATGTGATGCGAAAGCCGCCCATCATCTCCTATTAGAATAGTGTGTCCATGCACGGATGCGACGTGGCCAAATGATGTCTGCCATCGGTATCTCAAATTCAAATCAGTCTGACCTAGTTCAATGTGTATACATTACAACATGCTCGTTTCCAAACCACATCGCACAGATATCCGTTATATTCATGCATGCATGGGTTTCAAACATCAGGATCTCTTATTCAAATATTTGAATTCAACTTTACATTGATTATGACCTCACCTATTCTTTTACACCCACACAGTAGTCTTCTCTTTATAATTGTACCACTAACTTTCTCTCGTGCATGCATGCACACACACTACCAGTCGGCATTATCCATCGCATGCATGCAATCTTTTTCTTCAGGTCGGTCTCCCATGAAGGCACACACCCACACACATCCCCCTCTCCATCATATCGGGCATTCTTTATCTCTCACGCGTGCATGCGCAACGATCGATGGTCCTCTATGTATGTGTGTATATAGCTAGGTCTTTCATAGTTTTCCACACAAACCGATCAATCGATATATCCAGTGAGGTCTCACCCTCTTTCCCACATCCACATCGATCAATCTATACCTCTCTATATAGGATTAACATATATAGCTAATACACCCACATTAATTATATATCCAATGTCCCCCTCTCATCATCCATGCCTTCCGCTTCATCTCTTAGACGCGTGCACAATGGCGAAGACAGGGGCAGTAAGGGCCCTGCCCCCCTAACATCACTATATATCGAGGCTAATATTAATGTGATCATTAGACAATTGCTGCTAAAAATGGTTTAAGTTCATGAATTGACCCTCCTCGTAAAGGATTAGCAATGCTTGGCCCCCTAGCTCATTTATTTTTCATGGCTCCACCACTGCGTGCAACAGCGCACATGTTCGCCCCCTCTCTCTAAATGTCGATCTCACACTTGTGCATTCCTTCATAGTCTCCCTCCACTCGGCCCCTCGCACCATCTTCTAGCCCCCCACCGGATTTTGCCACATGTACAATCTAGCAGACTCCATGGTTGAACTTAAGCATAATGCACAAACCTCAAAACAACAGTGGTTCTCTTTTGTTCTAGAATCTTCCGTATCATAACTGCCCAAACTTTTTTTTCTAGTTGAATTGCCATTATTTGTTTTTTACTTTATGCTTTACAACACATAATTCCATGAATCATAAAATAGATTAAAGGCTTCTTTGATTCAAAGGATTCTCAAAGGAATTTTGGAGGATTCTAATCATTAGGAATTTTTCCTATCTTGGTTGTTTGATTCGTAGGATTGTAAACCATAGGAATTTTTCCATATGATTCATTTGCACTAGATTTCATAGGAAACATCCCATCCACTCAAACCTCTTTGAAAGAATTCTGCGTTTTTTCTATGCACAATCAAACACTCGTACAATCCTATAGGATTCAAGACGACATTCCACTATAATCCCATGTTTTTCCTATTCCCGCATTCTTAATTTTTTTTATAAAAACTAATTGATTTTGAATGAGATGAACTATAAGAATTAAATGAAGGGCTACATCAGGCATATATGACTCAGCGCTTACATGCTATAGTGTGGTATTTATTCATAATTTGGTTGCAAAATCTGATGCGTGCAATGCACGTGTACCTTACTAGTACTTCGAGTATGTGAAAAACACGTAAATTAGAATACCAATGGCACGCTACACAGTGTCTCTCTTACAGTTCATGAAGCCACATGGCACATGTGGAGGCGTTGTCGCGACCTCCTTGCGTGGATTGAACACAGTGATGTGCTGCTGGTTCCAGAAGAATGTACTCGTCCTCCCTGAGCCATACTGCGATACATGCACGAACCGAAGATGTGCACGCATGCCACGCAGACACTCATTCCCTCGCACGCACACGCGGGTACACGGGCGGACGTAATTTTGTACCAAGATCCACCCCATGTGATAATTTGACGCGTGTAAAGTCGTTCACTTCATTGATGGTCAATTAATACAGCGCATGAAAATTGAGTGGACGTGAGGGCGGAAGAAAGACATTATTACTCCACCGCGCGCTTGCGAGTAGTTAAATCATGGGTTGCTAGTAGTACTTCCATTGGTCTCCTTCGTATTTTGTGCCAATTTTTGACAGTAACATAATATTTACGTGTTTGAGCAGTGTAATACTTGAAATTTATGTTCCGCTAAACTCATCGGGAGCCGTTTCGTGCCTCGAAACCAAAACCATCAATTAAGGTTTACCTTGTTTCCATCACATTCGAAAGCCTGCTCACACCTACTAGTACGTACCAAACCTGAACGTGTTCCCACTATGCAGGTATTAGTACTAGTGCTAGTACTTAGGTTATAAAAAGGGGAACTACCTAACCGAAATTACTCTACCTTTCCTCCTCATAAGTGCTTCTTCTTCATTCGTCGTTGCCATGGCCGGTGAGCAGAGCTCTAGGTCGAGAACTACTCGTAACAAGGGAGCGGCAACCAAGGCTGTGGAAAAAAAGAGGGCTCGCCGCCACGCAGAGACCTCGAAAGATCTCTCACGGGCAGGCGATGGCTCCCAGGAGCGCCCTAGCCGCGGAGGCGAACATGCCGAGCCAGCGGAGCTGGAGTCGTTATCCCTCGACGGCATGCCCGATCAGCTCAATAAGCACCTCAATAAGCAGAAGGAGTTCATCCAAGGCTTGATGGAGTTGTTGAAGGAGAGCGTCGACGACATGCCCACTGAGCTCAATCAGCAGGGGGAGTTGAACGCCGGCTTGGTGATGTTGCTGAAGAAGAGCATTGCCTCGGAGAAGAAGGCGACCGGTGAAATCATGCGACTTCAGGAGGACAAGGCGAAGCTCTGCCACGAGATCGACCTGTTGAAGGAGAAGAACGGCGGCTGGAAGAAGCTGCATGAGAATAGTAGTTCCTCAATGAAGATGTTGCAAGCCCTCGTCATGGAACAGAAGGAGGAGTTGGCGAAGCTCTGCATCGAGCACCCGACTACTGTCAAGGTACGTAATGTGGCCGTGGAACAGATGATGAAGGCTCGCGTCGAGAAATCTCGCGTCATGGACAAAATGAAGAAGATGGGGGAGGAGACGCGCAAGGAGATGGAGGTCGTGGAGGCGAAGAAGCAGTTACGACTCCGCGGCGAATTAGATCATTTGGGGTGATAATCTTCCTTCTTCTTTTGCTCCTGTGTTTCATCTTTTGCTTCGGGTGTTTCGCCGCACGTGTGATGTTCTTTGCGAGGCATGAATAGAACAATGGTTTTTTTTAGGGAATGAATAGAACAATGCTAACAATGAGATGACTAGCAAATTAGATCATTTTTTATCGCCATATGGCACTGGGCTGCCGTGTTTCATGCTCCTTCGTCGCAGTACTACTCGAGTGGAAAACTTGAGTATACCGCACGGTTCTTTGCTCCTCCTCGATCAGGTCATCGGTGCATTTATACGAGCAGTCAAATCACAAGGCCCCGCCTTCCAGCAGTAATGAGCCGTCAAATCACAAAGGCCCTCGCCTCTCGTGAAACCGACCAAGCTAGACTGCCCCGCCCTCTAGCCTTTTAAAAAATGTATACTTTTGTGCAGCAGTAGTATCGATGGATTGCGCCATGGAGCAAAACTTGAAATTAAAAAAGGGTGGTACATAGAGAGAGCGCTCGTCGCCAAATTATGCATATAGTACGATTAAAAAGGCTAGTCACAATAATGGTGTCCAGCACAACCCACCCCTCAAATAAAACTAAGAGGGTGCTTGGATACGTTTTAGTCCCATGACTAAAAGTAGTGGGACTAAAACATGCTAGCCTCACCCATGCTTGGATCCAAATACTAAAAAGGCTAAAGTCAAGTTAATGAGCATTTATTATCCTCCAAACCCTCCAATCCAGAACTACTTTGTGTTATAGGAGAGGAGTTAAATGAGTAGAGAGAGGACTAATCCATATTTTAGTAGGGGTACCCCTGACAAAAAATATTTAGTCTCAAGACTAGTTTTAGCCCCTCTTTAGTCAGGGGTGCTTGGAAATTTAGCCTCTTAAAGAGACTATTTTTAGTCATCCTGGAATTCTTTGACAAAACTAAGCACCCTGAAATTCTTTGACAACTAAACTGCTGGCTATATGATGTTGGCCATATATATTGTACGTATATAATGTGAAGAAACGAGTGGTAGTACTACACCAACTAAAAGATGAGATGTAAGAAATACTAGTATGTACGTACTGAAGAGTTAAAGTAACGAGAAGAAACATAACATAGTTCTGCTGGGGGCTCAGCACAACACACCCCTCAAATTAAATTAAGCACACCTGAAATTAAACTTTGCAACTATTCCGGTAGACACTGCATTAGAACCACCATGAGCAACGACACTACCACCTTACTCGGAGTCCTCGTCCACGTCCTCGACTTCGTCCTTGTCCCTCTTCCTCTTGGCCGATACTTCTTTGCTTGAACCGCATACTTGGCTGTTGCTCTTCATCCAACCCTTGTAGATATTGAAGCAAAGGTAGCCATCCATTGCAGCATAGTGGATGTGTTCTATATCTAGTACATTTTGGGCTGCCATGCATGACGATAAAACATGTATGGAGGTTTCTCCAGTTTACCGTACGAAGGATGAACCATGGCTCCTGCCAGGGTCAGCATTGAAGGCTGACGAGAGGACACCAGCCGATTCTTCTGGAGGTCGAAGGTGTTGCCTACAATGTGGCCTATCCGACACAGGACTTCTTTGTCGTTACCAAAGTCTACAGTAACGAATTTGACTAGGTTGCTCTCGAGGAAGTCCTTAAAATCCTGGCACTCAACGTCGGCATGGCATATGTGGTAGACCAAGCATAAGTCATGCACGCAAACCTGGATCACTGCGGGCTTCTTCCTCTCTTCGTCCTTTAGATCCTTCTCTCATCCCAGGACTGTGGTGTACTCAACATCTAGCCCAGCGACCCACTCATCATCTGAGTCTTCGAACATGCCTCTGAAGCAAGAAAGGCATCCTTTCACCGTCGCGGAAGAACGGGTGTAGATGACGTCGAACTCAACGTCGGTGATGGTTCTAACCTTGTACTCACCGCTGATCGTGGAGATTTGGGACGCCATGGATTTGGGAGGAGGGTTAGGATTAGTGGAACTGCCGTAATGTGAATGGACGGGACGACTAGGAGCGAACCGCCGTAGTATTGAAGGACGTGCGGGGACGAGTAGGAGCGAACTGCCAGCGTGCGAACGGCAGGGTAGTGTCCATTCTCCCATGATACGGGCTTCCGAGATCCCTTGGGTCTGAGATCGAACGGTTGCATGGCGTGATTCTAGACCTATGAGTGAATATCCTATCCTGGAGGGTTATTCTGCAAATTTTCAGCAACTTAGCATGCGACCGTTTGATCTCAGATCCAAGGGCTGCCATCAGCCCGTATCATGGTCGCGCCTACCACGACCGTCGCGTCGCTCGCGCGGTCGCGCCCTTGGAGACTTAACACGGTGCGTTAAGCTATCTGATGTTGGCATGTCATACATAGTCATCACTTAGTCACTCATACTACAACAAGGTTGGCTATAAGGTTGGCTATAAGTGTATTTTTTTACTCCTCTCTATCTCTTTCTTTGTACTCCCTCCGTCCCATAATATAAGAATGTTTTTGACACTAGTGTAGTGCCAAAAACGTTCTTATATTATGGGACACAGGGAGTACTAGTATTTATTGCATTTGCCAAGGAGTGACCTCTTCCAATGAAATGGTGTTGCTAAGTTTGCTTCATTTAATTAGCTATAGACTCAAAATTGTCTTTTCACCTAGGTACACGCGCTTAGCACCGTTTCTTCCTTGGATCACCAAACTAGTCTCTCTCTTCTTGATTAACTTTCCACATCAGACTTTATGCCTATGTGGCAAGCTTAAGCACCTGTAGGAGCAAGTAAGTACAATAGTGCGCTTTACATGGCATTTTTGCATATGTGGAGGAAAGAGAGGCAAGGAAAAAGTGGAGAAGTGGGCTCTCATGCAAGAGCCAGCCTATACTACATGGTGGAGCATTGGGAGAGGCACCTGTATGGAGGTGGTCAAGAATCGGGAGACTCACGCCGGTCGTAGCGCCGCAGTTAAAATGATAATGGCAAGTCAAATCACGGGGCCCCACCTATCCAGCCGTAACTCGCTGTCAAATCACACAGCCCTACCTTTGCAGCAGCCTACTCCCTCGTCTTCTCGCATCTCTGTCGAACCGACTAGGCGGAACTGCCCCGCCGCCTACCGTGCAGGAAAAGCCCCGCCCTCGACTTTTAAATAGTATACAGTATACTAATTTTGTATCCATGGATTGCACCCGCGCCATGGAGCAAAGCGTCTAGAAAACGGCGGTACACATGTACGGAGTATACAGCATGCCCGCCGCGTTCACGTCGCACCCCAGACGGTCGGTCGGTCTAGCACGCTGCTCTCCAAATGGAACGCGCGTCATATTGCGTTTGCACACACATGTGGGACGGCAATTGAGAACCGACCATAGGCACACTCCCCGGCCCCACAAGTCGGGTGACTTAATAGAAGAGGGAGACGAGCGATAGTACTAGAGAAGTGTTTTACTACGTTGGTGCCTGGACGATCCCTGCAAGACACGGAAGATCAGTTCATCCATGCATGTGACCAGACTCCAGCAGACACGCATGGATTGGCTATCATCTACATATCGTGCAGGCTGTGTTGTACATGGATGTAGTTGTGGTGAGAAATCTAAAAAGGTTTCTTGTCATCTCGCAAAATTAGGTGTCATGTGCTTCGGATCACTGCGAGGGTTAAACAGCAACAACTGAGTTGGGCTAGTCATTGGGGGCACATGCACGAACAGTGACTACTCGGCTGCCATCTAGGTCAAGCCGGCTATGTTAATTACGACATCTATCGACGGACCCCTTTTCTACGAGTTTATCTTTAATTTGAGCTTTGTTCCTCGTCTAGTTTGTCCGTCGCGATTCATGTTGTCTCCTTTGGGCAGTGAGGTTATGATTTCTTGTCATGTGGCATTTTTTTCGTGTTATATGTCATAATCCGGCACTTCAGATCAAAATGATGAAAATTGCGCCTCCGGGCCACGTGCATGAAGACTTCTCGACAGTCATTGACGAGGTCAAGCCGGCTCCGGTAGACAAAATAAAACTAGTACTACTCCACTATATAGGCAGGAGCCTCCGCGCTTGCTTGCTAGTGTTGCTCTCTTCCCACTGTCTCGGCCTCTCCAGATCTAAACACGACAGCGGTGGCCACACACACACTCTCTCTCTCTCTCTGCTCACCGCTGGTCACAGATCCAGTGTCACATCCCTAGTGCTGGTATGCTCAAGGCTAGCTAGTCATTGTGCATCATGTTTAAATTCCATTTAATTTTGAAATGGGGATTGTGAAACCCTCAGAATAACTGTTGGAAATGACCTAATTAAAAATTGCTCCAAAAAGGTCCAAGAAAATGCTCATGTGGCCCTCTGAAAATATTGGGCAGAGATAACAACCTAACCAATATTTTAGGATCTCATAAGTATTTATTTTGGGCATTTGGAATTAATGCAGTAAATATTTGCCTTGGATTTATATTATTATATATATAAAATATTGTCCAAAAATTGTGCCTTTTGTTGAGGAGCTCTGGAATAATATAGATGGCTCCTATAAAAATTGGCATAATTAAATAAATTAGTTTAGCATTTTATTTAAATCAAACAAATATCAGAATAATAGAAAAGGAAATAAATAAAAGGAGCTTACGACTTACTGCGGCTGGCCGCCACAGTGGCCAGCCCTGCCCAGCCCACCTCCCTCCCTGTCGTCTTCCTCCCCGACAGAGATGGGCGCGTGCCCGGCCAGCAGCCTCCGCCAGCGCCACGCCACCTCCCTCCCTACCTGCTGGCCTCCCCTCGTCGCTGGGCGCCTGAACGACGCCACGCAGCCACCCCGACCTCTCTCGCTCTCTCCGTTCCTCCCCCTCCCTGGAGCTCTCTCTCCTCTCTTCCCGAGCATACACCGAGGCGCCGCTGCTCGCCGCCGTGGCCACCGTCTCCCCCTCGCCCTCTCTCCGTGTCCACAAGATCCGCGCCGCCGTCCGCTACCTCCCCGTCGAGTCACGTGGCGCGGGAAGCCCTGGAGCGCCGCCGTCGCCTTCGTCTCCGTCTCCGGTTGCCGGAGATCCCCTCCGCCGCCACGACCGCTCGGGTCCCTCCCCGACCTCGCCGCCCCGTTCGTCGCGACCGCGGTGAGCTCCGCCACCGTTTCCCCCTCTCCGTTCTCGTCCCCGCACGCCGTAGCCCTCTTCCCCTCTCCACCCGAACTCCGGCGCGCCCATGAAGCTCCGCCTCCGTGAGCCCGCCCCCAGCTCGTCCCGCCTGCTCCACAGTGCGCGAGAGCACGGCTACGCCCGTGCTCTCGAGCGCCGCCCGTGGCCGTGCACAGACTCCGCCGTGCCAGGCCGCGGCGGCAGCCCCCGTCGCTGAGCCCTGCCGTGGGTCCGGCTCGTCGGTGATTAGCTTAAGGCTAATCACCAACTAACCCCCCCCCTGACACTGACCGGTGGGCCCTAGTGCCCCCCCTAATCTCTGATTAAATTAAATAACCCCCTGTTTAACCCCGTGTCACTGACGTGTGGCCCCCACACGTCAGGTTTGACCAGCCAGCCGCAGTTGACCGCTGACGTCATGCTTGCGCAATGCTGACGCAATATCTTATTTTCTGGAATTAATTTAAATCAGGAAATTCCAGAATATATTCAAAACTTCAAAAATTCATAGAAATTCAACCGTAGCTCAGATTCAAATAATTTATATATGAAAAATTATCAGAAAAATTCAATCTATCCATCTGTACTAGTTTCATGCATGACAAACCAACTTATACATGCTGTATAAGTGAAACTCTAAAATGGCAATTATAAGAGCTTATTTTGGAATTGCATTTGAACCTTTGGTTCAAATGGACTTCACTCAAATCAAATACCAACTGCATTAACTCAAACAGCATCACATCTACATGCCATGTTCATGCATCATATTGTTGCATATGCTTGTGTATTGATTGCCGGCACCGTTCCTTTTCGATAGGTCCTGCTCAGGAGGCGTTCAGTACATCTATGAAGCGGTGCCTCCTTGTTGATTTACCGAGCAAGCAAATCCCTTGTTCATTCCGATACAATCCTACTCTCTCGCTCCTGCTCTCAGTTATTGCATTAGGACAACAACGATTCATCTGCTACTTTGTGCTGCGGTAGTTGAACCCATTCCTCTGCATGACCTGTCATTGCCACAGTAAATAGTTAAAACCCACTAGCATGTGTAGGAGTTGATTGAGCCATGTTGTGTTCCTACCATGCTATGCCTGCTATTGCTTAGAGTGTGTCAGGTCTGATTCATTGGGAATGAATTGGAGTACAGTTCTATGTTCCGATGCTGAGAGTGAAGTGTGTGAACACGATTTGGTAAAGGTAGCGGTGAGAGGCCATGTAGGAGTACATGGTGGGTTGTCTCACTGGAACCGTCCTTAAGCACTGAGTTCTATGTATGTTGTCCAATGACTCGATACTACCACACATTGGGTTCCGGTAACTCGACCCCTCTCGACTTATTAATCAACTTGACCTCTGTCCAGGAGTCGCAACTAGTTTCTGGTGTTTGTAGGTAGTGCTATTTTTCTACCAAGTGGCACCCGGCGAATGGGCTTAGGACAGACTAAACACAGGTGTACGGTGTACCAAGTGGCACCGGATGGTGGGCTTGGGAACCCTGCTCACATCGTTTGGGGCCGTGGCGACACCCGGCGGATCTCCTTGCGGATGGAACCCGAATAGGCGATAAGCCTGGACTAGAGTCTTGTGTGGTTAGTCGGTCGTGGCCGACACCCTCGCCAGGCTTCCGCTTGAAGGTTGCCGAGATACATGACGTGTATATGGCGGTAAGAGGCGAGAGCGTGTGTGAAGAAGTACACCCCTGCAGGGTTATCATGATCTATTCGAATAGCCGTGTCCTCGGTTATGGACTTCTTGGATGCTTACGTGGTACATAGACAACTAGAATTGGATACTCTAAAATGCTCAAGACAAGTGTGAGTGCTATGGATGGCCTTCTCGTATGGAGACGGGAATGAATCCGTAGTAGTGTATTTATGTGGTGATTAGTGGACTCGTGTACGTTGTCTCACCTCAAGAGTTTCTTGTAATCGTAGAACAGGATAGCCACAGAGTCAAAGCTGGCTTGCTGCAACTAAACTCCACATTACCTTTTGACACTAATGCATGTATGATAGGATCTGATGTAAGTCTTGCTGAGTACCTTTGTACTCACGTTGCTTTATTTATGTTTTTGCAGCGGAGACTTCGGTCTTACTAGTAGTTCCGCTTGGACTTCGACGAGTAGCTTGTTACCTCAGCTACGATCTTGTACCTTGGGAGGGTCTTGTAGATAGTCAGGCTTCTCAGCCTTTTTCTTTTGTAGTTGTCTGTACTCAGACATGTAATGCTTCCGCTTGTTGCTTGTATGCTCTGAATGATGGGTCATGTGACCCCTGTTTGTATTTATTGCTATGTGGCTTTTCTGAGCCTTTATCTATATGAGTTTGCGTTATGTTGTGATGCCATGTTGTACAGCACATACTTGCATGTTATCGTCGTGTAACTTGTATTGCTATGTGTGGGATCCGACAACCTAGTTGTTTATCCTTGGTAGCCTCTCTTATGGGGAAATGTAGTCTCGTGCTCTGGCGATAGTAGTCCGCTTCTGCCCGGTTCACGGAGTCCTGCTAGCCCAGCACTACTGCTTGGACACTTGATCTGGCGGCATGTGTTTCACCGTTCCTATATCCGTCCCTTCGGGAAATGTCACGCGTGTTATTCGAGTCCTGCCTAGCCTGCTACAGCCGGGATACGGAGTCCTGTTAGCCAGTGCTACAGCCCGAATATATCGTTGATGACCGACATGCTCGATGTGATTCATGTATGCTGTCCCCATAGGTTAAGCGCCGCTTTGGGTTCACGACTAGCCATGTCGGCCCGGGTTCTTTGTCATATGGATGCTAGCGACACTATCATATACGTGAGCCAAAAGACGCAAACGGTCCCGGGCCATGGTAAGGCGACACCCGTGGGAATACCGTGCGTGAGGCCGCAAAGGGATATGATGTGTTACATGCTAGATCGGTGTGACTTAGGATCGGGGTCCCGACAGCTTTGGTATCAGAGCCTGACTGCCTGTAGGATTTCCAAGCCAACCTGATCGAAGTTGAGTCTAGAAATGCTTTAGTTATGTAGGGGAATTGATTGTGGAAGGGAACGTAAGGCTCTTTTTACTCCTTTACCTCATGGCCTCTGATCTGAGTCGTCCTATCTTCCTACGGGGTTAAGGAACTAGGCTATCCTTACATCTCATCGGGATCACGAGTTACTATTTCCGTAGTCCCATAGGATTGGTTGACCAGAGTCTTACCCCAGTTTTCGAGTACCCTCGGTATAGCATGTTTAGTATTATCCCAGAACCTTTGATGATGATGTTGAGTATGGTGCTACCCCATTTTGCAGAATGTTCCATTTCGAACGTTTTACTGCCGTTATGCTGCCGGAATTGCCCCAGGAGTTCGAGAGTTACTAATATCAGTGTCCCACATTTTCATTATGTAGTGGTGTGATTCCGTCCTTGGTTTCGTTTCTCAGGATGTCATCAGTTAAGCAAAGTTCTGCTGCTCGTAGCCAGAACCACGGAGATGGAAGGGATGAGGATCCTCCCGACCAGCCTTCATTGACAGGGTTTATGTTAGAAATGGAGAGGAACAAGCGTGAGTCTAACCGTTTGTTGGCACGTATCGAGGAGAACACCGCACATCAGTCCAAAGGGTTTGCAACCATTCATGACTTCATCCGCTTGCACCCACCTACCTTTCATCACTCCATCGAGCCACTCGATGCGGATGGTAACCGTAGCATCACTCATAAGCTGCGTTCATAAGCGTGTCTGAAGATGACAAGGTCACCTATGCTGCATACCATCCGGAAGGTCATGCTAGTCTTTGGTGGCAGAACTATGAGGCTATGCTTCCAGCTGGTCGATTCCAACACGAGAGATTTCATGAGGCTTTTCGCGAGCATCACATCCTGAAGCCCTCATCGATCGCAAGAGAGAGGAGTTCTGTAGTTTCACCCAGTGAGATGGCTGTTGATGCTTCAGCAGAGTTTGAGAACCTTGCCCGTTATGCCCCGGAAGAAGTGTCCACGGACGCCAAGAAGCGAGCTAGGTTCGGAAGGTCTCAACCCCAAGTTGCGCCGTGACCTTCACCTGCACCATTGTGATACATTCCAGGCTCTTGTGAACAAGGCCATTAATGCAGAGACAGCTCAGCTCACTTACGAGGAGTCTCGTAAGCACCACCGTGAATTGGTTTCATCCTCCGGTTCCAGCTCCCAGAAACGCCGGATTTGGATTCCGAACTCTGCTCTTCCACCCGGTTATTCACCGAGGCCATCCCATATGGCGCCTCACCCAGTTCAGTTACATGCTCCACCCAGGCCTATTGGTGGACCACTTGTCAATCTGGGTCCACGTCCAACCTCGTGGACTTGCTTCACATGCGAGAGCCAGGCACTATGCACGTGGCGCTCTCAAGCCGCTTATGCTCCACCCAGCTCGAGAAGCTTTGTTGGCTGTGTTAAGCCATCACGCAAGATGATCGATGTCAAGACAGCTCCGCTGAATGTGGATGTGTGCATCACATCTCAGCTAAAGACGCCATGATGATCCGGATGTCGTTCTTGGTACACTCCTTGTAAATTGTCATCCGCCTCGGTTCTATTTGATCTTTGGAGCATCTCATTCCTTCATTTCAAAGCTATGCTAACTTGCACAACATATCATTTTGTGATATGCCCTCTCCGCTAGTCATTCAAACTCCTGGATCCAAATGGCAAACTTCTTGTATAAGCCATGGTAACGAAATCCTCGTTGACAGACTTGTATTCCTTGCCTCGCTTGTAGCCCTCAAGTCTTCAGATATTAACATCATCTTGGGTATGGACTGGATGACAGCTCATCATGCCAAGATTGATTGTTTCACTAGGTCTGTTCAGCTTACACACCCATCTGGCAAGATAGTCACTGTCTCCACTAGGGTTGCAAAGCGTCAACTCTACTCCCTTAATGCCAGCCCTCTTCCAGACCTTGAAGATATCCCGGTAGTCCGTGACTTTCCGGACGTTTTCCCAGAGGAGCTGCCAGGTGTACCACCTGACAGAGATGTAGAGTTCGTCATAGATCTTATCCCAGGAACCGCCCCAATCTCTAGGAGACCTTATAAGATGGCACCCTTAGAACTAGCCGAGCTTAAGAAACAACTTGATGAGTCCATGCAAAAGGGTTTCATCCGTCCTAGTTCTTCTCCTTGGGCTTGCCCCGTCCTCTTCGTCAAGAAGAAGGATGGTACGGACCGGATGGTTGTAGATTATCGTCCCGTTAATTTGGTCACGATAAAGAACAAGTATCCGCTCCCCAGGATCAACGACCTGTATGATCAGCTCGCTGGATCCTCAGTCTTTTCTAAGATGGATTTGAGGTTAGGCTACCATCAAATCAAGATTAGGAATGGAGACATTCCCAAAACAGCTTTTGTCACTCGTTACGGCTAGTATGAGTACACCGTCATGTCCTTTGGTCTAACCAACGCTCCAGCTACATTCTCCCGCTTGATGAACTCGATCTTCATGGAGTACTTAGATAAATTTGTCGTGGTTTACCTCGATGATATTCTTATTTACTCGAAGAATGAGGAAGAGCATGCCGAACATCTCAGACTTGTGCTAGAAAAACTCAGAGAGCACCGCCTGTATGCCAAGTTCTCCAAGTGTGAATTTTGGTTGCCAGAAGTGACCTACCTAGGCCACGTAATATCTGGTAAGGGCATTGCTGTCAATCCCGAGAGAGTTCAGGCCGTTCTTGATTGGACTCCACCTGAAACCGTTAAACAAGTTAGGAGTTTCCTTGGTCTAGCCAGCTATTGTCGCCGCTTTGTTGAAAACTTCTCCAAAGTAGCCAAACCTCTTACGGAACTTCTCAAGAAAGATAAAAAGTTTGAGTGGTCCCCATAGTGTGAGTACAGTTTTCAGGAACTGAAAAGACGCGTGACTTCTGCTCCCATACTAGTGCCACGGTTTCACTAAAGACTTTGTTGTCTCTGCGGCGCCTCACGACGGGGACTAGGTTGCATCCTTATGCAGGATCGTCATGTGATTGCCTATGCATCTCGTCAGTTGCATCCACATGAGGAGAATTATCCTACACATGATCTAGAGCTTGCAGCCGTAGTCCATGCACTCAAGACCTGGCGACATTACCTTCTTGGTAAACGTTGCGAGATCTACACCGACCACCAGAGTCTCAAGTATATATTCACCCAACCAGATTTGAACCTTAGACAAAGACGTTGGTTGGAGTTGATCACAGATTATGATCTAGGGATTACCTACACCCCAGGCAAAGCCAATGTTATGGCTGATGCGTTAAGCCGTAAATCCTATTGCAACAATCTCATGTTGCAGCAAGGCCAACCACTTCTCCATGAGGAATTTTGTAAGCTCAATCTTTACATTGCTCCTCACGGATTCCTTTCTACCTTGGTGGCGAAACCTACTCTGGTGGATCATATCATAGAAGCCCAGAAGCATGATACGGGGATTACCCGGATCAAGAGAAACATTGCCAAGGGTATTGCTGGTAGTTTCTCCATAGATGATCGAGGTGTCGTTTTCTTTGGGTACCGCCTGGTGGTCCCCAAGAAGCAACATCTTCGACAACTGATTCTTAAGGAGGCGCATGAATCTCCTCTCACAATTCATCCCGGTAGTACTAAGATGTATCAGGACCTACGCCAGAGGTTCTGGTGGACTAGGATGAAGAGAGAAATTGCTCAATATATTGCTAACTGTGACGTTTGTCGTCGCGTTAAGGCAGAGCATCAAAGGCCTGCTGGCACCCTTCAACCCTTAGCTATTCCTGAGTGGAAATGGGATAAAGTTGGTATGGATTTCATCACCGGCTTTCCCAGGACCAAGAAAGGGAATAATGCTATCTTTGTAGTCGTTGATCGTCTTTCCAAAGTGGCCCACTTCCTTCCTGTTCGAGAGAGTATCACTGCTAGTCAGCTCGCTGACTTATACATTTCTCGAATAGTGTCACTCCATGGTGTTCCACTAGAGATCAATTCAGACCGTGGTAGTCTTTTCACTTCTCATTTCTGGGAGAGTTTCCAAACTGCCATGGGAACCCATCTTTTCTTCAGTACCGCTTTCCACCCTCAGTCAAGTGGTCAGGTGGAAAGGGTCAACCAAATTCTCGAAGACATGCTTAGAGCTTGCGTTATCTCATTCGGTATGAATTGGGAGAAATGTCTTCCTTTTGCCGAGTTTGCTTATAACAATAGCTATCAATCCAGTCTCAAGAAAGCTCCTTTTGAGATTCTCTATGGACGAAGATGTCGAACACCTTTGAACTGGTCGAAACCGTGAAAGACAATTCTTTGGACGGACATGATCCAGAGGCGGAAGAGCAAGTTCGCATCATTCGTGAGAATCAAAAACAGCCCAATCTCGTCAAAAGAGCCAAGATGACCGTCGTCATAAGGAAGTGGCTTATGAAGTTGGCGACAAGGCTTACCTTCGGTTACTCCTCTAAAAGGTACCCATCGCTTTGATATCAAGGGCAAGTTGGCTCCTCGTTACATTGGCCCTTTCGCATTCTCGCTAAGCGAGGAGAGGTTGCCTACCAGTTGGAACTACCCCACATCTTTCTCGAGTTCATGATGTCTTCCACGTCTCTCAACTCAGCGTTGCTTCTCGGATCCTATCCATGAGTGGACCACAAACGCTTGATCTCCAAGATAACCTCACATACCGAGAGTACCGGTTCGCATTCTTGATCAAGCGAGCGTGTTACTCGACGTCGAACATCAAGTTTCTCAAGGTTCAATGGTCTCATCATTCCGAGAGAAGCTACAGGGAGCGAGAAGATCGTCTCTGATTGGAGTACCCCGCTTTATTTCCGTCGACCCCTGAATCTCGGGACGAGATTCTTCCAAGTGGGGGCGAGTTGTCACATCCCTAGTGCTGGTATGCTCAAGGCTAGCTAGTCATTGTGCATCATGTTTAAATTCCATTTAATTTTGAAATGGGGATTGTGAAACCCTCAGAATAACTGTTGGAAATGACCTAATTAAAAATTGCTCCAAAAAGGTCCAAGAAAATGCTCATGTGGCCCTCTGAAAATATTGGGCAGAGATAACAACCTAACCAATATTTTAGGATCTCATAAGTATTTATTTTGGGCATTTGGAATTAATGCAGTAAATATTTGCCTTGGATTTATATTATTATATATATAAAATATTGTCCAAAAATTGTGCCTTTTGTTGAGGAGCTCTGGAATAATATAGATGGCTCCTATAAAAATTGGCATAATTAAATAAATTAGTTTAGCATTTTATTTAAATCGAAACAAATATCAGAATAATAGAAAAGGAAATAAATAAAAAGGGGAGCTTACCTGACTTACCTGCGGCCTGGCCGGCCCAGCTGGCCAGCCCCGGCCCAGCCCACCTCCCTCCCCTGTCGTCTTCCTCCCCGACAGGGGGATGGGCGCGTGCCCGACGCGCGCGCGCTCCGCCGCGCCACGCCACCTCCCTCCCTACCTGCCTGGCCTCCCCCTCGTCGCCTGGACGCCCTGGAACGACGCCACGCAGCCACCCCGACCTCTCTCGCTCTCTCTCGTTCCTCCCCCTCCCCTGGAGCTCTCTCTCCCTCTCTTCCCCGAACGCCACCGAGCGCTGCTGCTGCCGCCCGTGGCCACCGCTCTCCTCGCCCTCTCTCCGTGTCCACAAGATCCGCCGCCGTCCGCTACCTCCCGCCGAGTCACGTGGCGCGGGAAGCCTCGAGCGCCGCCCGCCGCCTTCGCCTCCGTCTCCGGTTGCCGGAGATCCCCTCCGCCGCCACGACCGCTGGGTCCTCCCCGACCTCGCCGCCCGTTAAATCGCGACCGCGGTGAGCTCCGCCACCGCTTCCCTCTCCGTTCTCGTCCCGACGCCGTAGCCCTCTTCCCTCTCCACCCGAACTCCGGCGCCGCGCTGAAGCTCCGCCCGGCGAGCCCTGCCCCCAGCTCGTCCCTTTGCTCCACCAGTGCGCGAGAGCACGGGCTACGCCCGGTGCTCTCGAGACGCCGCCCGTGGCTGTGCACGGACTCCGCCGTGCCAGAGGCCGCCGGCGGCGAGCCCGTCGCCGAGCCCTGCCACGGGTCCGGCTCGTCGGTGATTAGCTTAAGGCTAATCACCAACTAACCCCCTCGACATCGACCGTGGGCCCTAGTGCCCCCCCTAATCTCTGATTAAATTAAATAACCCCCTGTTTAACCCCGTGTCACTGACGTGTGGCCCCCACACGTCAGGTTTGACCCAGCCAGCCGCAGTTGACCGCTGACGTCATGCTTGCGCAGTGCTGACGCAATATCTTATTTTCTGGAATTAATTTAAATCAGGAAATTCCAGAATATTTTCAAAACTTCAAAAATTCATAGAAATTCAACCGTAGCTCAGATTCAAATAATTTATATATGAAAAATTATCAGAAAAATTCAATCTATCCATCTGTACTAGTTTCATGCATGACAAACCAACTTATACATGCTGTATAAGTGAAACTCTAAAATGGCAATTATAAGAGCTTATTTTGGAATTGCATTTGAACCTTTGGTTCAAATGGACTTCACTCAAATCAAATACCAACTGCATTAACTCAAACAGCATCACATCTACATGCCATGTTCATGCATCATATTGTTGCATATGCTTGTGTATTGATTGCGGCACTGCTCCTTTTCGATAGGTCCCGCTCCGAGACGCGTTCAGTACTGCCTCATGAAGCGGTGCCTCCTTGTTGATTTACCGTGCAAGCAAATCCCTTGTTCATTCCGATACAATCCTACTCTCTCGCCTCCTGCTCTCGCTATTGCATTAGGACAACAACGATTCATCTGCTACTTTGTGCTGCGGTAGTTGAACCCATTCCTCTGCATGACCTGTCATTGCCACGAGAAATAGTTAAAACCCACTAGCATGTGTAGGAGTTGATTGAGCCATGTTGTGTTCCTACCATGCTATGCCTGCTATTGCTTAGAGTGTGTCAGTCTGATTCATTGGGAATGAATTGGAGTACAGTTCTATGTTCCGATGTTTGAGAGTGAAGTGTGTGAACACGATTTGGTAAAGGTAGCGGTGAGAGGCCATGTAGGAGTACATGGTGGGTTGTCTCACCGAACCGCCCTTAAGCAATTGAGTTCTATGTATGTTGTCCAATGACTCGATACTACCACACATTGGGTTCCGTAACTCGACCCTCTCGACTTATTAATCAACTTGACCTCCGTCCGTGAGTCGCAACTAGTTTCGTGTTTGTAGGTAGTGCTATTTTTCTACCAAGTGGCACCCGGCAGGTGGGCTTGGGACAGACTAGGCACAGTGGCACGGTGTACCAAGTGGCACCCGGATGGTGGGCTTGGGAACCCTACTCACATCGCTTTGGGGCCGTGGCGACACCCGGCGGATCTCCTTGCGGATGGAACCCGAATAGGCGATAAGCCTGGACTAGAGTCTTGTGTGGTTAGTTAGGTCGTGGCCGACACCTCGCCAAGGCTTCCGCTTGAAGGTTGCCGAGATACATGACGTGTATATGGCGGTAAGAGGCGAGAGCGTGTGAAGAAGTACACCCTGCAGGTTATCATGATCTATTGAATAGCCGTGTCCTCGGTTATGGACTTCTTGGATGCTTACGTGGTACATAGACAACTAGAATTGGATACTCTAAAATGCTCAAGACAAGTGTGAGTGCTATGGATGGCCTTCTCGTATGGAGACGGGAATGAATCCGTAGTAGTGTATTTATGTGGTGATTAGTGGACTCGTGTCGTTGTCTCACCTCAAGAGTTTCTTGTAATCGTGAAACAGGATAGCCACAGAGTCAAAGCTGGCTTGTCGCAACTAAACTCCACATTACCTTTTGACACTAATGCATGTATGATAGGATCTGATGTAAGTCTTGCTGAGTACCTTTGTACTCACGTTGCTTTATTTATGTTTTTGCAGCGGAGACTTCGGTCTTACTAGTAGTTCCGCTTGGACTTCGACGAGTAGCTTGTTACCTCAGCTACGATCTTGTACCTTGGGAGGGTCTTGTAGATAGTCAGGCTTCTCAGCCTTTTTCTTTTGTAGTTGTCTCGTACTCGGACATGTAATGCTTCCGCTTGTTGCTTGTATGTTTCAATGATGGGTCATGTGACCCTGTTTGTATTTATTGCTATGTGGCTTTTCCGAGCCTTTATCTATATGAGTTTGCGTTATGTTGTGATGCCATGTTGTACAGCACATACTTGCATGTTATGCGTACGTGTAACTTGTATTGCTATGTGTGGGATCCGACAACCTAGTTGTCTATCCTTGGTAGCCTCTCTTATGGGGAAATGTAGTCTCGTGCTCCTGAGCGATAGTAGTCCGCTACAGCCCGGTTCACCGAGTCCTCGCTAGCCCAAAGACTACCGCTTGGACACTTGATCGGCCGGCATGCGTTCACTTCGTTCCTATGTCATGTCCTTCGGGAAATGTCACGCGTGTTATTCGGAGTCCTGCCTAGCCTGCTACAGCCCGGGATACCGGAGTCCTGTTAGCCCAGTGCTACAGCCCGAATATATACGTTGATGACCGACATGCTCGATGTGATTCATGTATGCTGTCCCCATAGGTTAGCGCCGCTTTGGGTTCACGACTAGCCATGTCGGCCCGGTTCTTTGTCATATGGATGCTAGCGACACTATCATATACGTGAGCCAAAAGACGCAAACGGTCCCGGGCCATGGTAAGGCGACACCCGTGGGAATACCGTGCGTGAGGCCGCAAAGGGATATGATGTGTTACATGCTAGATCGGTGTGACTTAGGATCGGGGTCCCGACATCCAGCCGGATCCTCTCCGCCGGGGAAGGTGAGAAGGTGCAACGTTCACGCGGTCGTCCTCGGCGACTGCTCTTACCCACTGCTGGGCGCGTCCCGGTTAGCCCGCCTTGCCGTTCTCTCCCAAGCACCGTTGGTGAGGGAGGGCCTGCGACCCCTTCTTCCTCGCTACCATAGTGTGGGCAGATCCGGCCTCCCGCTGCCCACCTAGCGACATCCCGGCGACCATCAGGTATAACTTCCTTCGAAACCGGCCTTGCTCTACTTCCCGAGCTCCTGACGTCGCTGCATTTGTATCTTTTACTATTTCTCAGGCCCCCTCATAGATAGGATCGATCGGCTGTTCGAAAACCACCTAATTTTTTTACGTTTAAGAGGTAAAACTAGTTCATGCACTTGAATCTAGTACTACTTGGTTCAAACAAGGAAGAAAGGGGGTGGGGTGGGGAGGATTTGTTACCTGAATCTAGGACTTGGTCGAAAGAGGAAATAATGGGGGCTATCCAACTGGTCTCTAGGTCTAATAGGGAAATAAAGGGAAACACAGTACAAACTCAATATAAACCCGATCTATTGGTTGAAAAAGGAAAGAAAGTGGGGACTGGGGACAAGTCAATGAGTAAGTCCAGCACTAGATTTGCTAGCCTCACACAAAGATAAGGTGGCTATACCGAACAAAAATGGGACCAACCCGATATCCTGTTCGATGTTTGTTGCCCGAGCCACTCTTATGTAATGCCACCGGTAAAATGTAGCAATCGACTTTGTTAAAAGTAAGGACACGTTAAACCAATGTTGTTTTCAATGTAATGCCTCCAGTAATATGAATCAATGGCACTTCTTTACATGTCCTGCTAAAATTTCCCATTAAGATAAGTTGGTTCTTTTCGTTAGAAATGCAACTGTCCTGGTCCGCCTACTCTCCCCTGCCCAAAGTAATGTCGTATTTAACGATTGTCATTGTTAATCCTAATGCCCACACTAATATCTAGCAATGCCAGTGCTTTAGAAATTGCTACTGTCCTGGTAGGATTGCCATTCAGATAAGGAACATGCTTCTTTTCATTTTATGCATGTTTCATCACTTGTTAGTCACCCTCCTTTCCACCTTTTTTGTGCAAACAGAGATATACATTTCACGCTCGATCTTAGTTGAACTGCACAAATGATATCCAAATTATAGTTGAGCATTCCAGGAGCTTCACAACCAACCTTGATGTTGCTCAATTTTATTGTAACTAATGAAGAAGAAGCTCTGTGGGTTTCGTATTCTGAAGGAAATGGAACCGGGGCTGGAGCCCTTTTCTTAAATTTTTTTGAAGAAGAATCTGCTAGCTCACGGGACATTGCTTCATTTTAGGTGAACTGCACCAAAAGGTCCCATGAATTGAATCATCCATGTTGGTGACTGAAAGAGCCAGCTTCAACATCCCGCCTAAGCACCCCTGCCTCCATCCTTGCGGCCTTACGGTACACCTCGTTTGCCACCGTCAATTCTAATGTCACTTATAAAATGAAGTAATAATACAGTTAAAATAGAGCGATTGTCATCTCTATCATTTCATTTCCAATGTAGATAAAGAAAGTGCTTCTCTTTGTTAATGTATGTTTCATCAACTAGTCCCATTGTTAATGTTTAAGCGTTTCTGCAAACTGGGGTGCTTAATTTTAGTTGATATGTACAAAAATAGAGATTTAAATGTCTCAAGGCGCCTCCTTGTACTACCGCTGTACACCGATGTTCATCACCGCGTAAGGTGTATCTGGAGACTTGGGACGATGTCCAAGATGAGGCGTGCCGTATGAGGCGTCGCAGGCCCATCTCACCCTCGCAAAGATGGCATACTATGATACTATCGCAATATTTTCTTCTATTTATTTTGTGTGTTTCATCAACTAGTGCTACTATAATGTAATCACGCTTTTTCATTATCTGTGCAAACAGGGTTTTTAGCTGCATTTTGGTGGAACTGCACAAATGTACGTATGGAACCGGCATATATGCAGAGTGCGAGGTGTGCCAAGTAAAAATTACCGACACCAACCATGCTGCATGCACGCATTGGAATCCACCACCACCAGTGGGATGTGTGGCGCTCTTGTGGACGGATCTTTCTCGGCAGCAAATCATCTAACCAAATACTAGTAGCTTATATTGGCAGTTTTCTAGGGAGTACTCTTTTCTGAAAGAAGCACCAATCTATTTTTCTTTATTTGTACACTGTGTCACAACTTTGACCCAAAGGTCCAGAGCTATTTTATGGTGATTGGCGTAGTACTCGGAGACTGATTGTAAGCATGATTGTCATTAGCTGTCACACTGATTGTAAGCATGAGCAGGTGGAAGATTAGGTTAGTGCGAAGCTTACCTTAAACCCTACCGCCGCTGAAACGAGGCGAAGGCCGAGGGAACCGCGGAGAACGGCGGGAAGCGACGTCGCGCCATCCGCCTCCTCTTGCGATGGGAGAACGAATACTCCGTGGCTCGGCTGGCTCGCACCTCATGAACGAAACACCATACTCGATCGATTCATTATCCTCTAGGTGCTCGACCTTCACCTGTCGCCCACCACCTCCGCCGATTGTCGCCTCGGCTAATCTGTCTCGCTTCATCGCCCGAGGAGATACTCGATGAACTCGAGGATCGCGGCATGATCTGCCGCCGAGGAGTACATGTACATCGCCGCCGTCTCGCTCTTTCGCATACATTGCCACATGGCACGCACCGTCCTCGAAATCTCCCACTCATTGTCAAACCAACTAAGGATCTCCTTCAACCTGGCTAACTTTGCCTGGTCGCTGCCGGCGATCTGCCTGATTTGCTGCTGCATCCTCTCCATAGATGTCCTTCTGAGTGGTACGGTGCTAGCTTTGGAAGATGGGAGGAGTGTTGGGGAACGTAGTAATTTCAAAAATTTTCCTACGATCACGCAAGACCATGGTGATGGCATAGCAACGAGAGGGGAGAGTGTCCGTCCACGCACTCGTGAGACCGAAAGCGAAGCGCTATAACAACGCTGTTGATGTAGTCGACGCCTTCACGATCCGACCGATCCAAGCACCGAACGACGGCACCTCCGAGTTCTGCACACGCTCAGCTCGATGACGATCCTCGGACTCCGATCCAGCAAAGTGTCGGGATGAGTTCCACAAGACGACGGCGTGGTGGCGATGTTGATGCTCCACCGACGCAGGGCTTCGCCTAAGCTCCGCGACGATATGACTTCTCCGGCGGAGGGCTTCGCCTAAGCTCCGCGACGATATGACCAAGTGGAATATGGTGGAAGGGGCACCGCACGGCTAAGGAAAGATCCGTAGATCAACTTGTGTGTCATGGGGTGCCCCTGCCCCTCAGATATAAAGGAGCAAGGGGGTGCGGCCGCCCTTGAGAGGCGCTGGCCGAGGAGTCCTACTCCCACCGAGTAGGACTCCCCCTCTTCCTAGTTGGACTAGGACTTGGGAAGGGGAAGAGGGAAGGGTGCGGCCCTCCCCTAGTCCAATTTGGACTAGGCCATGGGGCGCGCCTGCCCTAGGCAGCCCTCTCTCTTTCCCGCAGGCCCAATAAGGCCCAATACTTCTCCCGGCGAATTCCGTAACTCTCCGTACTCAAAAATACCGAATCATTCGAACCTTTCCAACTCCGAATATAGTCGTCCAATATATCGATCTTTATGTCTCGACCATTTCGAGACTCTCATCATGTCCCCGATCTCATCCGGGACTCCGAACTCCTTCGTACATCAAAACTCATAAACTCATAATATAACCGCCATCGAAACCTTGTTGCGTGCGGACCCTACGGGTTCGAGAACTATGTAGACATGACCTAGAACTATTCTTGGTCAATAACCAATAGTGGAACCTGGATGCCCATATTGGTTCCTACATATTCTACTGAAGATTTTTATCGGTCAAACCGCATAACGACATACGTTGTTCCTTTGTCATCGGTATGTTACTTACCCGAGATTCGATCGCCGGTATCCAATACCTAGTTCAATCTCGTTACGTAAGTCTCTTTACTCGCTCCGTAATACATCATCTCACAACTAACTCATTAGTTGTAATGCTTGCAAGGCTTAAGTGATGTGTATCACCGAGAAGGCCTAGAGATACCTCTCCGACAATCGGAGTGACAAAACCTAATCTCAAATACGCCAACCCAACAAGTACCTTTGGAGACACCTATAGTACTCCTTTATAATCACCCAGTTCGTTGTGGACGCTTTGGTAGTACCTAAAGTGTTCCTCCGTAAACGGAGTTGCATAATCTCATAGTTACAGGAACATGTATGAGTCATGAAGAAAGCATTAGCAACATACTAAACGATCAAGTGCTAAGCTAACGGAATGGGTCATGTCAATCACATCATTCTCCTAATGAGGTGATCCCATTAATCAAATGACAACACATGTCTATGGTTAGGAAACATAACCATCTTTGATTAATGAGCTAGTCCAAGAGAGGCATACTAGTGACTATCTGCTTGTCTATGTATTCACACATGTATTATGTTTCCGGTTAATACAATTCTAGCATGAATAATAAACATTTATCATGAAATAAGGAAATAAATAATAACTTTATTATTGCCTCTAGGGCATATTTCCTTCAGTCTCCCACTTGCACTAGAGTCAATAATCTAGTTCACATCATCATGTGATTCAACACAAATATTCACATCTGTATGTGATTAATACCCATATTTCACATCGTCATGTGACCAACACCCAAAGGGTTTACTAGAGTCAATAATCTAGTTCACATCGCTATGTGATTAACACCCAAAGAGTACTAAGGTATGATCATGTTTTGCTCGTGAGAGAAGCTTTAGTCAACGGGTCTGTCACATTCAGAGCCGTATCTATTTTGCAAATATTCTATGTCTACAATGCTCTACATGGAGCTACTCTAGCTAATTGCTCCCACTTTCAATATGTATCCAGATTGAGACTTAGAGTCATCTGGATCAGTGTAAAATGCTTGCATCGATGTAACTCTTTACGACGGGCTTTTTTACACCTCCATAATCGAGAAATATTTCCTTAGTCCTCACTAAGGATGTTCTTTGACCAATGTACAGTGATCTACTCCTAGATCACCATTGTACTCCCTTGCCAAATTCAGAGCAAGGTATACAATAGGTCTGGTACATAGCATAGCATACTTTATAGAACCTATGACTGAGGCATAGGGAATGACTTTCATTCTATTTTCTGCCGTGGTCGGGATTTGAGTCTTACTCAATTTCACACCTTTGCAACACAGGCAAGAACTTTTCTTTGACTGTTCCATTTTGAACTACTTCAAAATCTTGACAAGGTATATATTTATTGAAAAACTTATCAAGCGCCTTGATCTATCTCTATAGATCTTGATGCTCAATATGTAAGCAGCTTCACCGAGGTCCTTCTTTGAAAAACTCCTTTCAAACACTCCTTTATGCTTTGCAGAATAATTCTACATCATTTCCGATCAACAATATGTCATTCACATATACTTATCGAAATGTTGTAGTGCTCCCACTCACTTTCTTGTAAATACAGGCCTTTCCAAAAAGTCTCAGATAAAATCATATGCTTTGATCAACACATCAAAGCGTATATTCCAACTCCGAGATGCTTGCACCAGTCCATTGATGGATCATTGGAGCTTGCACATTTTGTTAGCTCCTTTAGGATTGACAAAAACTTCTGTTGCATCATATACAACTCTTCTTTAATAAATTCATTAAAGAATGTAGTTTTGACATCCATTTGCCAGATTTCATAAAATGTGGCAATTGCTAACATGATTCGGACAGACTTAAGAATCGCCACTGCTTGAGAAAATCTCATTGTAGTCAACACCTTGAACTTGTCGAAAACCTTTTATGCACAAGTTGAGCTTTGTAGATAGTAACACTACTATCAGCATCTGTCTTCCTCTTGAAGATCCATTTATATAACATGGCTTGCCGATCATCGGGCAACTCCATCAAAGTCCATACTTTGTTCTCATACATGGATCCCATCTCAGATTTCATGGCCTCAAGCCATTTCGCGGAATCTGGGCTCATCATCGCTTCCTCATAGTTTGTAGGTTCATCATGGTCTAGTAACATGATTTCCAGAACACGATTACCGTACCACTCTGGTGCGGATCTTATTCTGGAAGACCTACGAGGTTTGGTAGCAACTTGATCTGAAGTTTCATGATCATTATCATTAACTTCCTCACTAATTGGTGTAGGAATCACTGGAACTGATTTATGTGATGAACTACTTTCCAATAAGGGAGAAGGTACAATTACCTCATCAAGTTCTACTTTCCTCCCACTCACTTCTTTCGAGAGAAACTTCTTCTCTAGAAAGGATCCATCTTAGCAACGAAAAACTTGCCTTCGGATCTGTGATAGAAGGTGTACCCAATAGTTACCTTTGGGTATTCTATGAAGATGCACTTCTCCGATTTGGGTTCGAGCTTATCAGGTGAAAACTTTTTCACATAAGCATCACAACTCCAAACTTTTAAGAAACGACAGCTTAGGTTTACTGTTAAACCATAGTTATACGGTGTCGCCTCAATGGATTTAGATGGTGCCCTTTTAATGTGAATGCAGCTATCTCTAATGCATAACCCCAAAACTATATCTGTAAGAGACATCATAGATCGCACCATATCAAAATAAAGTACGGTTACGACGTTCGGACACACCATAATGTTGTGGTGTTCCAGGTGGCGTGAGCTGTGAAACTATTCCACATTGTTTTAATTGAAGACCAAACTCGTAACTCAAATATTCATCTCCACGATCAGATCGCATAAACTTTATTTTCTTGTTACGATGATTTTCCACTTCACTCTGAAATTCTTTGAACCTTTCAACTATTTCAGACTTATGTTTCATCAAGAAGATATACCCATATCTGCTCAAATCATCTTGTGAAGGTCAGAAAATAACGATACTTGCCACGAGCATCAACACTCATTGGATCGCATACATCGGTATGTATTATTTCCAATAAGTCAGTATCTCGTTCCATTGTTCCGAACAACGGAGTTTCAGTCATCTTTCCCAAAAGGCACGGATCGCAAGTATCAAATGATTCATAATCAAGTGATTCTAAAAACCCATCAGCATGGAGTTTCTTCATGCGCTTTACACCGATATGACCCAAACGGCAGTGCCACAAATAGGTTGCACTATCATTATTAACTTTGCATTTTTGGCATCAATATTATGAATATGTGTACCACTATGATCGAGATCCAATGAACCATTTTCATTGAGTGTGTAACCATATAAGGTTTTATCCATGTAAACAGAACAACAATTTATTCTCTTACTTAAATGAATAACCGTATTGCAATAAACATGATCAAATCATATTTATGCTCAACACCAAATAACACTTATTTAGGTTCCACACTAATCCCGAAAGTATAGGGAGTGTGCGATGATGATCATATCTATCTTGGAACTACTTCCAACACTCATCGTCACTTCCCCTTCAATTAGTCTCTGCTTATTCTCAGAACTCCTGTTTCGAGTTACTAATCTTAGCAACCGAACGAGTATCAAATACTCAGGGGCTACTATAAACACTAGTAAGGCACACGTCAATAACCTGTATATCAAATATAACCTTGTTCACTTTGCCATCCTTCTTATCCACCAAATATCCAGGGTAGTTCTGCTTCTAGTGACCAGTTCCATTGCAGCAAAAGTACTCGGTCTCGTGCTTAGGTCTAGACTTGGGCTTCTTCACTCGAGCAGCAACTTGCTTGCCGCTCCTTTTGAAGTTCCCTTCTTCCCTTTGCCATTTTCCTTGAGACTAGTGGTCTTGTCAACCATCAACACTTGATGTTTTTCTTGATTTCTACCTTCGCGATTTTAGCATCGCCAAGAGCTCGAGAATCTTTTTCGTCATCCTTTGCATACTATAGTTCATCACGAAGTTCTACTAACTTAGTGATGGTGACTAGAGAATTCTGTCAATCACTATCTTATCTCGAAGATTAACTCCCACTTGATTCAAGCGATTGAAGTACTCGCATAATCTGAGCACATGCTCACTAGTTGAGCGATTCTCTCCATTTTAGCTATAGAACTTGTTGGAGACTTCATATCTCTCAACTCGGTATTTGCTTGAAATATTAACTTCAATTCCTGGAACATCTCATATGGTCCATGACGCTCAAAACGCCTTTGAAGTCCCGATTCTAAGCCGTTAAGCATGGTGCACTAAACTATTAAGTAGTCATCATATTGAGCTAGCCAAACGCTCATAACGCCTCAGATTCCGCTCATGCAATAGGTCTGTCACTTAGCGTGCATTAAGGACATAATTCTTCAGGCAGCAATGAGGATAAACCTCAGATCACGGATCCAATCCGCATCATTGCTACTAACATCTTTCAATACAATTTTCTCTAGGAACACATATAAAACATAGGGAAGCAACAACGCGAGCTATTGATCTACAACATAATTTGCAAAATACTACCAGGACTAAGTTCATGATAAATTTAAGTTTAATTAATCATATTAAAAACCTCCCACTTAGACAGACATCTCTCTAGTCATCTAAGTGATTACGTGATCCAAATCAACTAAACCATGTCCGATCATCACGTGAGATGGAGTAGTTTCAATGGTGAACATCACTATGTTGATCATATCTACTATATGATTCACGCTCGACCTTTCGGTCTCTGTGTTCCGAGGCCATATCTGTTATATGCTAGGCTCGCCAAGTTTAACTCGAGTATTCCGTGCGCGCAACTGTTTTGCACCCGCTGTATTTGAACGTAGAGCCTATCACACCCGATCATCACGTGGTGTCTCAAAGACGAAGAACTTTCGCAACGGTGCATACTCGTGGAGAACACTTCTTGATAATTTTGGTGAGAGATCATCTTATAATGCTACCGCAATCAAAGCAAGATAAGATGCATAAAGGATAAACATCACATGCAATCAATATAAGTGATATGATATGGTCATCATCATCTTGTGCTTGTGATTCCATCGCCAAGCAACGCCATGATCACCATCGCCACCGGCGCGACACCTTGATCTCCATCGTAGCATCGTTGTCGCCTCGCCAACTATTGCTTCTACGACTATCGCTACTCCTTAGTGATAAAGTAAAGCAATTACATGGCGCTTGCATTTCATACAATAAAGCGACAACCATATGGCTCCTGCCATTGCCGATAACTCGTTACAAAACATGATCATCTCATACAATAAAATATAGCATCACGCCTTGACCATATCACATCACAACATGCCCTGCAAAAACAAGTTAGACGCCCTCTACTTTGTTGTTGCAAGTTTTACGTGGCTGCTACGGGCTGAGCAAGAACCGCTTCTTACCTACGCATCAAAACCACAACGATATTTCACAAATAGACTCCGCTTTAACCTTCTCAAGGACCGGGCGAGCCACACTCGATTCAACTAAAGTGAGAGAGAGACACCCGCCGTCACCTTTAAGCAACGAAAGCTCGAGCGGTGAAACCAGTCTCGCGAAGCGCACGCGTAATGTCGGTCCGGCCGCTTCATCTCACAATACCGCTGAACCAAAGTATGACATGCTGGTAGGCAGTATGACTTGTATCGCCCACAACTCACTTGTGTTCTACTCGTGCACATGACATCAACGATAAAACCAGGCTCGATGCCATCGCTGGGGAACGAGTAATTTCAAAAATTTCCTACGATCACGCAAGACCATGGTGATGGCATAGCAACGAGAGGGAGAGGTCCGCCCACGCACTGTGAGACCGAAAGCGAAGCGCTATAACAACGCTGTTGATGTAGTCGACGCCTTCACGATCCGACCGATCCAAGCACCGAACGTCACGGCACCTCCGAGTTCTGCACACGCTCAGCTCGATGACGATCCTCGACTCCGATCCAGCAAAGTGTCGGGATGAGTTCCACAAGACGACGGCGTGCAGGACGATGTTGATGCTCCACCGACGCAGGGCTTCGCTTAAGCTCCGCGACGATATGACTTCTCCGGCGGAGGGCTTCGCTTAAGCTCCGCGACGATATGACCGGGTGGAATATGGTGGAAGGGGCACCGCACACGGCTAAGGAAAGATCCGAGATCAACTTGTGTGTCATGGGGTGCCCCTGCCCCGTATATAAAGGAGCAAGGGGGTGCGGCCGCCCTTGAGAGGCGCTGCTGAGGAGTCCTACTCCCACCGAGTAGGACTCCCCCTCTTCCTAGTTGGACTAGGACTTGGGGAAGGGGAAGAGGAAGGGTGCGGCCCTCCCCCTAGTCCAATTCGGACTAGGCCATGGGGCGCGGCCTGCCCTAGGAAGCCCTCTCTTTCCCGCAGGCCCAATAAGGCCCAATACTTCTCCCGGCGAATTCCTGTAACTCTCCGGACTCAAAAATACCCAATCATTCGAACCTTTCCAACTCCGAATATAGTCGTCCAATATATCGATCTTTACGCCTCGACCATTTCGAGACTCCTCGTCATGTCCCCGATCTCATCCGGGACTCAACTCCTTCGGTACATCAAAACTCATAAACTCATAATATAACATCGCCATCGAAACCTTGTTGCGGACCCTACGGGTTCGAGAACTATGTAGACATGACCTAGAACTATTCTTGGTCAATAACCAATAGCGGAACCTGGATGCCCATATTGGTTCCTACATATTCTACTGAAGATTTTTATCGGTCAAACCGCATAACGACATACGTTGTTCCCTTTGTCATCGGTATAGTTACTTACCCGAGATTCGATCGTCGGTATCCAATACCTAGTTCAATCTCGCTACGGTAAGTCTCTTTACTCGTCCGTAATACATCATCTCACAACTAACTCATTAGTTGTAATGCTTGCAAGGCTTAAGTGATGTGTATCACCGAGAAGGCCTAGAGATACCTCTCCCACAATCGGAGTGACAAAACCTAATCTCAAATACGCCAACCCAACAAGTACCTTTGGAGACACCTATAGTACTCCTTTATAATCACCCAGCTTACGCTGTGACGCTTGGTAGTACCAAAGTGTTCCTCCGTAAACGGAGTTGCATAATCTCATAGTTACAGGAACATGTATGAGTCATGAAGAAAGCATTAGCAACATACTAAACGATCAAGTGCTAAGCTAACGGAATGGGTCATGTCAATCACATCATTCTCCTAATGAGGTGATCCCATTAATCAAATGACAACACATGTCTATGGTTAGGAAACATAACCATCTTTGATTAATGAGCTAGTCCAGTAGAGGCATACTAGTGACTATCTGTTTGTCTATGTATTCACACATGTATTATGTTTCCGGTTAATACAATTCTAGCATGAATAATAAACATTTATCATGAAATAAGGAAATAAATAATAACTTTATTATTGCCTCTAGGGCATATTTCCTTCAAGGAGAGACGGTGGTCTTGCAATAGAGAAGAAGGAGAGGCGAGACGGTGGTTTTGGAATGGAGATGATGGAGAGGAGAGGAGGTGGTTTTGCAATGGAGAAGATCAGAAGAGGGAGAGGCGAGACGGTGGTTTTGGAATGGAGATGATGGAGAGGAGAGGAGGTGGTTTTGCAATGGAGAAGATCAGAAGAGGGAGAGGCGAGACGGTGGTTTTGGAATGGAGATGATGGAGAGGAGAGGAGGTGGTTTTGCAATGGAGAAGATCAGAAGAGGGAGAGGCGAGACGGTGGTTTTGGAATGGAGATGATGGAGAGGAGAGGAGGTGGTTTTGCAATGGCGAAGAGGGAGAGGAGCATGCGGCAGTGATTTAGGATTGGACGAGAGGGCCGGCGCGCTGTGACTGGATCAAAATCAAAATCAATTTACCCTTCAATTAAGAAAGCGACCCACATTAACTAGTCTCCCTTTTATTCTGGGTCGTAATTGACCATGATTTTCGCACATAAAATATATGTTATACGTTGCAAAAATAATATAATTTGAAAGTTCATTCAGATACGAACCAAACGATACAATTTTTGGTGACATGCATTCACATTTTTCTTGTCAAATACAGTACGTGGTCAAACTTCGACCTAAAATACGCAAAACAACAAAAAATACTTCCAAGACCAGCGCCGCTTCTTCCGCTCTTTCTCCTCTTAAACCACCGCCGCCCTCTCCTGCTCCAATCTAAATGCAGCGCCACTCCTCTCCTCTTCCATTTCAAAACCACCGCCCTCCTCTCCTGTTCCAAATCCAAAACCAGCATCGCCCTCTCCGCTTCTAATCCAAAACCAGCGCTGCTCCTCTCCTCTTCCATTCAAAACCACCGCCAAGCAGTGAAGGTGCTGTGGAGAAGTGGATCGATGGAGGAGTACAACCGACACGTGAGGATCGCAGACGGCGACCTCGTGAAGCTAACTAGGATGTTGGAGATACAGTCTTGGTTTGACAACAAGGACCAACTAGCGGCGACGGTGACATCCATGGCCAAATATCTGCAACAGAAGGAAAAGCGGCGACATTCCGGAGGGAGTCGCACGAGTACATAGAGCTGCTCCTCCGGGCCATGGAGCAAACAGATTCACCAAATCCGAACGTGAGGGAGCGGTGGTGGGAGTATCGATCCCGATGGAGCATCCACCAGAGATTGAAGGATCGAGCATCTGTGGTGCCGCTTGTGAGGGTGTCCTGCCAGAGTGAGCCGGTGGAGTCTTCAGAGACCAAACCCAACTACAAGAGGAGAAAACAGTTGGCCTGACGACGCTTCCCTTCTCGCCTCCCTCGCCGCTCACATCGCCTTACGGGCGGTTGTCTGCTGCCGAGGAATAGGAGGGGCTGCCCCCAGCCCAATAGTCGGGCAGGTTGTGAACTGTCGAGGAGCTTAGGGTTGTCAGATTTGCAGGTTATGAATTGTGTTTTGTGTTGTGTATTTTGAGAGTACTTTCAGATATGAATGTCTTTTGAACTTCAGATTTGCAGATTGAGCATATGAAGTATTTTATGAATTCTAGAGATCTATTTTTAGCACTCAAAAATGTAGTTTCATAGGAGTATAAAAGTGCGCATAATGTGATTCTCAGAGAAGAAACTGCAAGTTCAGTTTCAGATAAGAAACTGCAACTTTCGTGAGGCGAGCATTTATATTAACACGGCCTTTTCGCATAGGGTTAACATCATGTTGGAAGTTTTATTCATGGTCGAAAATGGAACTACCAGCCAGTTAACATCATGCTGATCAACATTCATGCATAGCACATCTTCATATGATGCATACCAAAATGCCCACACAATGTCGAAAAAGTAAACACGAGAAAACGAGGGACGAAGTTTTGGCAAGTGTTGGACATGGTTCTGGGCTGCCCCGTCTAGGCTTTCATTTTTAACATGCGCAGCCCACGATCTCAGATGGGAGGTCCATAGGCCTGTTTGTAATTTTCTTAGGGCCGTCATGTATCGATCAGCCTATGGACCTCCCATCCGAGGTTTTATTTTTGGCAGCCCAATTTATATTTTTTTTGAAGAAAACGCAGAGGTCTGTTCTATTTTTCTATATAAGAATAGGAACGCCAGGTCCAACTTATGTTTCCCTTCTAACTATATTATATATATTTAAATTATTTTATATGTTATTATATATTATTTTTATTGTCATCATATATTTAACAGATACTTACATATGTAAGAAAACAATATCCCACATCTTATTAACTTATAAAAATAATTTATTAACAAATAAAATCCTGGATTGTTTTGGCACGAAAATCATAGTGATTGTGTACAAAAGCTTGGTAAGATTTAAGGACAAATGTAATAATATCACTTATTATTTAAATATATTTATAACAAAATGCTCAACCCCTTTTTATTTTTTGATAACATTGCTGGCCCAACCCAACATTATAATTAGAATCAGCCTAGCAAAATCGTGTATTTCGAGAAAGTGCAAATGGCCTGTAATTTTTTATGAAATAAAATAAATTGGCCGCATGGACGCTACATTATTTGTTCACCCAGCCCAGCTAATGGTTGTAATTCAAAAAAAGATCAAATTGGCTGTAAACTCTACCGCGCAAAAAAAAAGACTGTAAATTCTGAAAAAATGGGTTGAATACGTGCCACATTTTTGGAGGTTGAAATGTGGGCCAATAGGTTGAAGCCAACGCAAGTCGTTGTCAATTTAGTCAACAAATGATTCTGACATGTTAGCCGTTGGATTTACATCCAACGACCGGCATCCATCTTCAATCTCTCGCCTTCTTCCTCCAGCCGCCGACCACCTCCCGCCTCCTGCTGCTAGCAGCTCTGCTTAGCACGCTTCGCTATAAAGCGCTACTCCACCGCTGGCCAGGCCATCCTCCACCCTCCACACCTCCTGTTCTTCTCCACCGATCGCCGAACCACACCGCACTAGAACCAGCTTAACCTCAGACACCTCTCCGCTCATGACTCTACTTCTGCGTCTTCCCATCTCCGCTCGTTGTTGTCCGGGCCTCGCCGTCGTCCACCATCTTGGATGCGCTTCCAAGCGTGGTCAACATGGTCAACAAACGACACCATCGGAAGTAGATCTGTGCGTGGAGAGGCCGACAGCTAGGTCCACGGCCGCACACAAGGAAATGCCTCCTTATTACGCGCAAAATAATGATTCCTCCACCTGACATCTAGGACCCACCGGAAGGGCCTCTGTATTTCGCGAAAATAACGTGCCCCGGCTGACATGTCGGACCCACCAGCTATATTCGCACGCAAGGAAGTGCCTCCTTATTACGCACAAAAAATGAATACTCCCCTTGCCAGCTGGAACCCAGCATAGTGGGAGGCTGACTTGTGGGCCTACCAAGTCGACGGGGACAGAGGGCTTTGTCAAATTAGTCAATATGAACGATTCTAGCTCCTGTTATCAGATGATGTTCATCCAACGGTCGAGTGCTTCTTCAACCTCTGGTCTTCTTGCTCCAAAGAGCCCAAACCAGCGCCGGTCGTGCACGTGTTCCTGCCTCCCGTGGCCGGGTTGTGATGCCGCGGAGGCCTCACCGCCTCTACTACTCCCACCGCTGGCCAGGCCATCCTCTACTCACCCACATCCCTCGTTATTCTCAAGGGCGACAACAACCTCACACCGCAGCCGAACCAAGAACCTCGTACTCTCTTCGCATGTGCATCCACTGCAAGGCCTTCCCGGCCCGAAGTCGTCCCCTTCCTAGTCCTCGCCGTCGCCCACCGCTGTGGTGCTCTCGGCGCGGCGTGGTCAACGTGGTCAAGGAACGACTTCCATCGGACGTGGATCTGACGTAGAGAGGCCGACACCGGGTCCACGGCCACAGCAAGGAAGTGCCTCCTTATTACGCCAAGAAAATAATGATTCCTCCACCGACAAATGGGACCCACCAGCTACATCTTCGCATGCAAGGAAGTGCGTCCGGTCAAAAAAATGATTCGCCCGATCGCTTGGACCCACCAGCTACATCTTCGCACGCAAGGAAGTGCGTCCGGGCAAAAAAAAAATGATTCGCCCCCCTGACTGCTTGGACCCACCAGCTACATCTTCGCATGCAAGGAAGTGCGTCCGGGTCAAAAAAACGATTCGCCCCCCTGACTGCTGGGACCCGCCAGCTACATCTTCGCACGCAAGGAAGTGCCTGCCAGTCGGGACCCACCTGGTCGAAGCGTACGTAGCGTTGTCATTATGGTCACGAACGTGTACGTACATATATACTGTTCAATGTAGAGGTGCGCACGTGTCGTAGTAGAGGCACGCACGTAGCATGTACACGTACGTACAACGGCCAGGGTGCAAGAAAGAAAATACGACCACACATGTGTACATACGGGCGGGGTCTCGAATGCCTACTCGCACATACGTACGGCCAGGGCTCGTGTACATGGCTGGGTCGGAACGGAGAAACAGCGTCGTCGTCGTGTTCATGGGGAAGCAACGGAATGCGTCGTGTTCATGGGGAGGCAACGGAATGCGTCGTGTTCATCGGGAGGCAACCGAACGCGTGGGAGCCAACCGGCTGGGTCGAAACGGAATGCGTGGTCGTGTTCATCGGGAGGGCTTGGACGGAACAGCGATGGAACGAGGCCCGCGCATCGCAAAATGGAGGAAACAGACCTCCACGTCCCAACGGGTCCTGTTGATCGGGAGGGGTGTGGCGTACCGCAAAACGGAGGAAACGGACCTCCTAAGGTCGAAACAGGGGTCCTGTTGATCGGGAGGGGTGTGGCGTACCATAAAACGGACTAAACAGACCTCCTAAGGTCCAAATGGGGGTCCTGTTGATCGGGAGGGTGTGGCGCATCAAGAAAATGCATTTAAACGGACCTCCTACGGTCTAAACGGGGTCCTGTTCATCGGGAGGGTGTGGCGATCGCAAAACGGACTCCACGGATACTGCTCATCTCCACCGCCGACCTCCTCCAGCCTCCACGGGCTCCCGCTCAACCAGCCTCCACCGCACTACTCCACCGCCATCGCTCAACCACCCTCCACGGGCACCCCTCCATCGCTCACTGCTCATCCAGCCCTCCACACCACGGGTCCTGCTCAACCACCCTCCACGGGCACCCTCCACCGCTCATCGCTCATCCAGCCCTCCACACCACGGGTCCTGTTCATCCAGAGGCAACGCCACCGCCACTATTCATCCAACACTTCGCAACGCCATCGCTTGTCCAATCGATCGACTTCGCTTAGCAGCAGAGCGGCGAATCGCCGATCGGGTTCAGCTAATACCATCGATCGATCGCTTCGGGTTCGTGAACGCGTAGCTCGCGCAGGTAATCGCCGTGTTCGCCAGAGCCCAATGCCTCGCCGGATTCAGCTAGAGCTAACGACGCACACACGCTGCACGTATGAGAGAGAACGCGCATCGCCGCCCCGACCTCCCACCGTAATCGAGAACTCCCGAAATTTTCTCCTCGCTTCTACCACGGTTTTTTCCGGCCATGGACGGCCCAAAGAATGTCATGCAACTGCGTCTCGCCCGCCCAAGACAAAAAGCCCATTTTCTGTCATGATTTTTGTTATAGAAGTAGGAGCCCACCACATCTATGATGATACCGGTTTTGTCACAATTATCGCCATAGAAGTGTCATATGTATGATGAATAAAATTTCGTCGCCCAAAATGCCACGGATGTGTCTTTTTTGTAGTGATTGATTGCATGTGATGTTTATCTTTATGCATCTTATTTTCCTTAGATCGACGGTAGCATTATAAGATGATCTCTCACTAAATTTCAAGGTATAAGTGTTCTCCCGAGTATGCACTGCTATGAAAGTTCTTCGTGCCGAGACACCACGTGATGATCGGGTGTGATAGGCTCTATGTTCAAATACAACGGTGCAAAATAGTTGCTCACGCGAATACTCAAAGTTAAACTTGACGAGCCTAGCATATGCAGATATGGCCTCGAACACCGAGACCGAAGGTCGAGCGTGAATCATATAGTAGATATGATCAGCATAGTGATGTTCACCATTGAAACTACTCCATCTCACGTGATGATCGGACATGGTTTAGTTGATATGGATCACGTGATCATTTATATGATTAGAGGGATGTCTATCTAAGTGGGAGTTCTTAAGTAATATGATTAATTGAACTTTAATTTATCATGAACTTAGTCCTGATAGTATTAGCATATCTATGTTGTAGATCAATAGCTCGCGTTGTTGCTCCCCGTTTATATTTTGATATGTTCCTAGAGAAAAATAAGTTAAAAAATCTTAGTAGCAATGATGCGGACTTGGTCCGTGATCTGAGGATTAACCTCATTACTGCACAGAAGTATTATGTCCTTGATGCACCGCTAGGTGACAGAACTATTGCAGGAGCAGATGCAGACGTTATGAACGTTTGACAAGCTCGATATAATGACTACTTGATAGTTTAGTGCACCATGCTTTACGTCTTAGAATCGGGGCTTCAAAGACGTTTTGAACGCCATGGAACATACGAGATGTTCCAAGAGTTGAAATTACTATTTCAGACTCATGCCCATGTCAAAAGGTATGAGACCTTTGACAAGCACTTTGCCTGCAATATGGAGGAGAATTGCTCAGCTTAGTGAGCATGTGCTCAGAATGTCTGAGTACTACAATCACTTGAATCAAGTGGGAGTTAATCTTCTAGATAAGATAGTGATTGACAGAATTCTCTAGTCACTATCACCAAGTTACTTGAACTTTGTGATGAACTATAATATGCAAGGGATAACGGAAACGATTCCCAAGCTCTTCTTGATCCAGAAATCGACGAAGGTAGAAATCAAGAAAAGCATCAAGTGTTGATGGTTGACAGGACCACTGATTTCAAGAAAAGGGCAAAGCGAAGAAGGGGAACTTCAAGAAGAACAGCAAGCAAGTTGCTACTCAAGTGAAGAAGCCCAAGTTTGGACCTAAGCCTGAGACTAAGTGCTTCTACTGCAAAGGGACTGGTCACTGGAAGCAGAAACTACCCCAAGTAATTGGCAGATAAGAAGGATGGCAAAGTGAACAAAGGTATATTTGATATACATGTTATTGACGTGTACTTTACTAGTGTTTATAGCAACCACTCGGTATTTGATACTGGTTCAGTTGCTAAAAGTAGTAACTCGAAACGAAAGTTGCAGAATGAACATAAACTAGTTAAGGGTGAAGTGACGATGTGTGTTGGAAGTAGTTCCAAGATTGATATGATCATCATCGCACACTCCCTATACTTTCGGGATTAGTGTTGAACCTAAGTAAATGTTATTTGGTGCTTGCGTTAAGCATGAATATGATTTGATCATGTATATTGCAATACGGTTATTCATTTAAAGTCAAAGAATAATTGTTGTTCTGTTTACATGAATAAAACCTTCAATGGTCATACACCCAAGGTGAATGGTTTATTGAATCTCGATCGTAGTGATACACATATTCATAATATTGAAGCCAAAAGATGCAAAGTTAATAATGATAGTGCAACTTATTTGTGACTTCATTGGCAACTCGAGGATGAACTGGACGAAGACTTTGCTCATGCTGATCACTGTCATCATTGGGAGGATTGTCTTCAGGCTGAGCATTGTCTTCTAGTTGGTTAGGTGCAGAAATGACAAGTTCCTCTTCAGTCAGCTTCGTAAGGCATGATTTCACCAGCCTCCCATCAGCTTGATAGATTCGCCAAGGAGCCTCGCCTAGTGTACTTGGCAGGAACTCTCTTTGTGAACCATTGGTTTCATCAAATCGCACATCTACAGCTTTCGACGATTTTGTAGAAATAAAGGTTGAAGACTCAAGAGCGCGAGTCCTTTCCAGAATCGAGCATGAAGCCTTCGTGAGCTTTAGGTTCAAATTTTGACTTGTGATGGGGATCCTTGATCCAGCACTTAGCCCCAAATACTCAAGTAGCCGACATTTGGCTTCTTGCCAAGAAGGAGTTCATAGGATGTTTTGTTCGTAAGCTTATGGACATAAACACGGTTGATGACGTGACAAGTCGTATCAATAACTTCAGCCGTAACTTTCTTGGTGTCTTGTACTGCCGAGCATTGTTCGAGCCATCTCAATGAGGGTTCTGTTTTTGCGCCCACGATGCCATTTTGCTAAGGTGTGTATGGAGCAGAGAACTCATGAGTGTTCCCATGGTATCCAGATAAATATCAAGTCCGTGTTCTTGCATTTAGTGCCGTATCACTTCGATATGCTTGATCTTGACGCCATAATTGTTCATTGCTCGATTGGCGTTGCGCTTGAAGACATCTTGCACTTCAGCCTTGTAGAGAATTATGTGCACCCATGTGTATCTTGAGTAGTCATCAACAATGACGGCCATAGAGACAAGCAGTTGTTGTGAGGGTAGAGTAATGAGTAGGGCCAAACAAATCCATGTGTAACAGCTCAAGGGTTGAGATGTCGTCATGATTGTCTTCGAGGGGTGATTTGCCCTAGTCATCTTTCCAGCTTCGCAGGCACCACACAAATGATCTTTCTTGAACTTGACACCTTCGATGCCTATGACATGCTTCTTCTTGGCGAGTGTGTGTAAGTTCCTCATGCCAAGATGCCCTAGCCTCCGATGCCGAGCCAAGATTCAAGCTTTTGCAAGAAGACATACGGCAAGTCGTGGACCTGCCGAGAAATCTACCATGTATAGATCATCTTTCCTATACCCTTCAAAGACTAGAGACTTGTCGATTCCATTAGTACAAGGCAACGATATTTTCCGAATATCACAATCATGTTCAAGTCACAAAGCATTGAGATGTACATCAAGTTGAAACCAAGGGATTCAACAGCATCACTTTATCCATTTGTTGATCCTTTGAGATTGCAACTCTACCTAGACCCAATATCTTGCTTTTACCAAAGGTCACCAAATAAATAAGCGTAAAAGTTCTTAGTTCTATGAACATAGCGGTTTGAAGACACACGCCATATTCATAAATTTGAGTACGGTTTCCTGCAAAACATTGGCGTTAGGGTGACTCGGTGAGTCCTCTCGTCTGTATGAAGCCTTTGGACCATATGACGCCTTTGGTCCTGGGTTTGTCTTCTTCCTGTGGTGTCATGATGACATTCATCGGAAGATTCTCAAAACAGCTTTTGGGAACCCAGATCTTCTTCATAGGCGGTCCATTCCTGCAGCTTAGTACCAATATACCGCAAACACTTCACCATTCTGATTCTTGAACAGCTTATAGTTTGCATCAAAGGATTCATCAATGATAATAGGGTTAGCATGTAAAGCCAGATAAGGTGGATGGATCCATCAAGGTCCCTTTGCAAAGAACCCATGTGGTTTTGGGATACCGCCAAAGCTTCCAGAGGAACCATCAACATTCATTTTCCTCTCGAACCCAACACCCTCTTTCCTAGGGTTTCGGTTCAAAATCTGCTTTTTGAGGACATCGCAAAGTGTCTGATGCCCTTTCATACTTTTATACGTCCCTGTTTCAAGCAATGTCTTCAACCTAGCATTTTCATCAGCAATGGCAGTGGTATCCTCCGCAGAGGGGTTAGTTATCACATTAGTAGTTGAAGACAATGCAACAGTAGCAGCAGTTGAACATTCAGCAATAGAGGTAGCGATATCACGCCAAGACATTTTAGACATGGTGGTTCAAATCCATCCTGAGCGGAACTGATCCGCTGAGCGCCAAGTGACTCATTCTCTTTTGAAGATCTTCATGAGCCGCCTCAATTTCTCAAGCTCTTGCTTCCTCTCAAGATAATCATAGGAGAGCTTTTCATGAGTAGTTGAGAGCGCTTCATAACGACTTTCAAGTTCTTGGTACTTAGCATGAAGATTTTAATGTCTTCAACTAAGGACTGTGAGCATGTCATTTCCGCCCCAACAGTCATCGCTTTTGTCTAACAGTTTTGAGTATGTTCCATAGCTCTTGTTGTTCGCTGCAATTTTAGCAAGTGTTTTGTAGCTGGGTTTGATTCACAATCGAGTCATCTTCACTTGATGTTTGAAAGTAAGCATCACGTGATTTTACCTTGGCACCACGTGCCATGAAGCAAGAGGTGGAGCAGGGTCGCCCTTGTCATGAGCTTCAGCCACAGGTGTAGAAGTCATTGTCTTCAAAGGTCGAAGATGGACTTGGCAACATAGGTCGTGTCTAAAGCCGACTTGCAACACCAGGATTGACTCCTCTTCGACTCCACCTCCACCTCCTCAAAAGCGCATCTCCTCCAATCCATTTCCTTGCCAACAAAAGCACGAGCCTTGCCGATGAGCTCTTCTTATGCGATGAAGACTTTGATGAGGACTTGAAGAAGTCTTTGAAGATTTCTTCTTCTTCTTGTCATCGTAATCATATTCCTTGCTCTTCTTCTTCTTCTTCTCATTGTCCCACCGTGGACACTCGTAGATATAGTGTCCATTTTCTTGCACTTGTGACAGTTCTCTTCTTGTAGTCATGAGTGGAAGCTTCATCATTTCTTGAGCTGGATCGTGAAGACTTTCAAGCCTTTCTTCCTAGTGAACTTCGAACTTCTTCACAAGCATAGCAAGTTCCTTTCCAATGTCTTCGTGGATCATCGTAACCGCAATGATTCTTCTTCGATGAGGAAACAACTTTTTCCTTCAAAGCGAAGTTCGCCATAGTTGGGACCATAGATATCTATTTTCTCGTAAAGTCGGAACTCATGTGTGTTGAGCCTCTCAAGTATATCGACGGATCGAGTGTCTTGAAGTCGGACGTTCTTGTATCATGAGGGCAAGGGTGTCAAAAGAGCTGTCAAGTGATCTCAGAGTGTCTTGACGATTTCATGCTTGGTGATCTCAAGGGCGCCGAGAGCATGAAGCTCATTTGTGATGTTAGTGAGGCGATCAAACGTGAGCTGGACATTTTCATTGTCGCTTTCTCTTGAAGCGTTGAAGAGGTTGCAAGAACACCGATCCTTTGATCTCTCGGGTTGAGACGCTTTTGTTGACCTTGGATAGCCAGTCCTGCACTAGCTTCGACGCTTCCAGAGCACTCACACGGCCATACTGTCCTTTGGTCGATGACCACAGATGATGTTCTTTGTAGTAGAGTCCAGCTTGGATGAACTTCTTGACATCAGCAGGGTGACACCTTCACCAGATTTGGGAACGCCGCTTGACGACATACCGTAGGTCGACATCATCGGCTTCAAGATGCATGCGATCTTATTCTTCCAAAGAGGGATAGTCGGCCCATCGAACACGGGCAAGCAGCGGAGACTTTGATTATCCCTGCACTCGACATAGCTAAAACTCCGTGGTTAAACCAATCACACGTAACAAGGAGTACCTTGCTCGATACCAATTGAAAGTGCTAGTTATCGACTAGAGGGGGGTGAATAGGCGATTTTAGGAAAGTCTTCAAACACGGATGTTTCAAGACAAACAATAGAAATGACCTAATTGATATGCAGCGGAAGATAAACTACAACAAGCAAACCATAGTCTAGTATGCAAGAACGTGAAAGTACAAGACTAATAGCAGCTTGGTAGTAGGATCAAGATGGAAGATAGTGAGAAGCCAATCAACAAAAGTAGTCAAGCAATGAAGTCAAACAGGTATGACAAATAGGCAATGACTTCACGGAGACAAACTCTAAGTAAGGTGAGGGAGAAGATAGAACCACCACTTGTTGAAGACACATGATTTGTTGACCAGTTCCAGCTTGTCGTGACAACTGTACATCTGGTTAGGGAGGCTGAGATTCAACTCAAGACCGCTGCTTTCACCTTATTCCCTTGAGCTAAGGACACACAGTCCTCGCCCAATCACTCGTAAGTCTTCAAGGTAGACTTCCTGACCTTCATGCACTGCTCACCGACAATCCACAATGACTCTTGGATGCTCAGAACGCGACGCCTAACCGGCCGGAGGATTCAAAGTCCTCAAGTGTAATAAGTATTCAGGTCACATGCATGTAAAGACTTCAAAGATGCCTAACACTCTTTAACTCGGGTGTTTGGGCTTTGTCCTCGCAAGGATTTCTCTCTCTCAAAGTCTTCGAGGTGGGTTGCTCTCAAAAGACAAAAGCCGCACTAACTCCGAGCAGCCACCAATTTATGGTGTAGGGGTGGGCTATTTATAGCCACTAGGCAACCCGACCTGATATGTCCGAAATGACCCTGGTCACTAAGGAACCGACACGTGTTCCAACGGTCGATTTCAAACACACATGGCAACTTTACTTGGGCTACAAGCAAAGCTGACTCATCCAGCTCGGATAAGTTTTGTCTCATTGTCTTCGTCAAGACATAGGATTTGGGTTGAGCATCACTTCACCATTCCGACTATGATCACTTGGACCCTCTTAACAAAGACGGTGGTTCCTACGACTCAACAAAGAAGAAAAGGAAACAACGAAACGACACGCCCTTCGGCCCATAGTCTTCTTCTCATGTCATAGTCTTCAATGTGAATATCTTCACATACCACCATTGTCGCAATGTCTTCATACATTTTTAGGGTCGCTCCGTAGGTAAACCGAATCAATGAGGGACACTACCTGCGTATCCTGCAATTCTCACAAACGCATTAGTCCTCAACCACATTTGTCGTCAATACTCCAAAACCAACTAGGGGTGGCACTAGATGCACTTACAATTATGCCAGGGTTCGAATGCTTGCCTTCAATTTGTGGAGAGGCAGGGGCATTCCAAAACTTTTGAAAGTTTTCTCTCTCCAAAAATCATATTTTGAGAAAATAAATCAAATTAACACATAGTTTCAAAACAGTACAAAAAGTTGTTTTGAAAATTTTCAACTAAGTATGAAAATAAACTAGACAAGATTTGAGAAACAACAAAAAGAATCAAATCAATTGGACTTATATTTAAATAGTTATAGCCACCAAAGCTAGTCAAAATCTGTTTTAATAAAATCAAAAAATAAAACGCTTCGATTAAGAATACGCTTTTGAGACGGAGGAGACGATTTGTGTTTACGCTTTCAATTAAACCATGCGGGGGGCGCAGGTCATCGACAAGGTCCTTGGGCCCACCGGTCAGTTTGACCACGCCTGCGCTTTTCTTTCTCCTCTGGCCGAGCAGAGGTGGGGTTCCGGCGATCGGCGTCGACGAACGGCGGCTCCCCGCGGGGTTCCCAGGGCAGGGATGGATCCGCTGGTCCAGGGCGGTCCTCCCGGTGGTCGAAAGGCTTGTGGGGACGAAGGGAGTCACCGGCGGCGAGCTCCGCGGTGGACGGCAGCTTCGGAGAATTGGGGACTAGAGCTACGGTGGTTCCCGATCAGGTTTGAGAGGTGGGGTGGCTCCGCAAAGTCTAGGGGAGTCGAATGGCGGCGCTGGATGGACCGGGAGGCTCTGCTCGTGATGAATGGGACCGGAATGTGGCGGCGGCCGAGCTGACCGGAGATGGGGAAGACGGCCTCTCCCCATCGATTGCCGGCTACGGGACCATCAGAGGGATGGCCTGAGGTTGCCTGGGGGTTTGGAGGAGCTCTGGGGTTCCTATTTATAGCGGTCGAGGTCAGTTCCGCGGCGGCCGGGGATAAGATCGTCGGCGAACTGCCGTTCTGTAGCCAGGGGCGCGTGGCGATGGCTGGCGGGGTCTGGCAGGGCGAGCAGATGAGCTTGAGCTGCTCCAGGGGCGAGCTGGCGCGCGCGTATGGCTTGGGCGGTGCTGCCACGGCCAGGGCCTGCTGCGGCCGTCAACTAGCCGCCATGGACGACCTGACGGTGGCGCTGTGGGGTGCCAGGAGGTGGCCGGGGCGGCTCTGCGATGAGGGAGGAGTCAGGGCGTGCTGGCTGTGCGTGGGGAGGGACCGGAATGGGCACGGGGAGGCGGCAGCGGGACGCGGCGACTCGGGCGCACACACGTGCAAAACGCGCGCTTTGTCCGCGACCAGAATACGCACGCCAGGCGTTCGACAAAATGCCAAGGCGTTCTAGGCCTCTTTGATGCCTCTGCAACTAGCCTGCTCCTAGCCTGCTCCTAGCCTGCTTGATAAAATGCCAAGGGCATCTAGGCATCTCTTCTGCCGGCCAAAGTCTCTAGTTTGGGGTCTCTTTAGATGTAGGTGAGGGTGGCAAGGTTAGTTTGGCAAGACCAGAAACTTGTTAGTGCAAGTTTTTGAGAAAATCAAATCTGGACAGAAAATAAAGGGCATTATTGCATGGACCAAAAATACTCCAATGGGTCCACTCTCCTGGACTTAAGGGTTTTGTAGGGTGGTCTAGAAGCAAGAAAAAGAATCATGGGTAAAAGGGCAAGTTAAAATATGGTTGCAGTAGAAAATACCAAACTGGGCCAGAGAGCAAAAGAGGATGATTTGCTCATTTTTTTCAAAGAACACCAGTGGATTTTTGCATAAAGTTGAATAATATACTCCTATTAACACCCCTAATTTTGGTGGAAACTTTAAAGAAATATTTAAATAGGTTGTAGTGCAATTTTACAAACTGGACCAGATTTGAAAACTAGGGGTAGAGCTCAAAATTTCCAATGACTAAAAGAGGTTTTTGCACAAAACGTGATGTGGAAACATCACATGACCTCCCCAAATTTTGGTGGGGATTTTAAAGAAGAATTTGAAAGGGTTGCAGTGCAAAAGAGGCTCCAAAACTTATGAAAAATCATTTTCAAAAGAATAAGGCTCAGGAAAACAATTATGCAAATAAATCCACTGATAAAAGAAATGTTTTCTTGAGAGGGTATACAAGTCCAACAATATTTTTGAAATTTTTTCACTTGGGGTGAAAACTTCACAATTCAGGAGAAAAGAGTGGTTCTGAACCAAAAGAAAAATCCAGAAAATAAAAATTAAATTTACCATGGCAAAATTTTAATTAATAAATCATGGTTAAATTTGTGGGGTGTTACACGCCCCTGGCCATCAGGTCAGGTTTGAAAGCCTGAACTACACTGCCGACATCCGCGGAGACTCGATCTTCAACGGATTCGAGCCCATGACAGGTGCACCGCACAGTCCCAATAAGCATGACTTAGATCTGCCGTCTGACGGTGTTCGGGAGAACGCACCTGCAGCTGTCCTGGCCTTAGATCCTGAGTAGATCGTGCCATCCGAGGATGGGTGGGTAGACCCCGCCACGGAGGCCGCACACTCATCGGCAATAGAGCCGAACACGACTCCGCCCAATAAAGTATGTGCCATCGACCTCGGACTCGCCTCCGCTATGGGCTCCAACCACGCCGCATCCATGCCTATCGAATCTGATTGGGCACCGATTATGGAGTTCACCTCCGCGGATATCTTTCAGCACTCGCCCTTGGGCGATGTGCTAAGTTTATTGAAATCTCTGTCCCTATTAGGAGACTCCCGGCCGAACTATGTCTGGCATTGACCACGTCATGACCTGCATCATCGGGGCCGCACTGTTGCTTCTTCAATCCGATGTCCATCACGCCGACCTACTCCGACTCATCGGCCGACATCGAGGCTTCAACACCTCGGTGGACCGGGCTCCGCCATCTCTTCACAACCTACTCCGAGACTTCAGCTCCACCTGCCAACCGGTCTCACACGTTAGCTGGACCGAAGGCTTTGCCTCGGCGAGCCAACCTTTACCAAAGATCGCCATGCCGCTACTTCACCGCCCATCGTAATGAGAATGCGGACCGAGTCCCAATTTTGGGAGTCACTTTTCTTGATGGCTACGACAAATAAACCAGGTGCTATTAATCCTAGTATTTTTTGCTTGTTTGGGTTTATTTTTCCGAAGGAATTATTACTCTGGCTTGTCCATCATCTCGTACACAATTCTATCAAATGGTGGCCGATTAATAACAGTCGATGGTGGTTCGGTTAGTTTCGACATAGTCCGCAACGCCGATCCGAACTCGGACCGACCTGTGAATTCAGGCTTTGCCACGCCTTTATCAAGATCACGCCGACGCCTGCATCGACATTGACTTCGCGCCAGCCATATTTCTTTTATTACTCACTTTGCATAAATTATTTATTATGCAACCTTTTTAATTATTATTATTACTATTATCTCCGGGACTTCAAGGCCACACTCCCAGCCTGCATTGGCGTGCTATATCACCACTTCGAGTGTCGAGCTCTTCGCCCGCCACCTGGACCGGCTTGGGGGATGGAACCTTGTCCTGCATCAAGCTCAGACCGTGTCATCAATACCGAACACATTAACCAGCTAAGTTGCCTTCATGCTCAAAGCTTTAAAATTTTAACTTGTGTTCGGTTCGACCAACCATTATACTTTTTTGGAAAAAAGTTGCTTGCAAATTTTTTTCCTTGTCAAAACTTTGTTTGTGACACACAAATTCAAATACCTAGTTCACCTGGGGGCTTCCTTCATAAAGCCTTTCCTCTTGCATATGATTATACTTGTACGGCTTCGTTCCTTGTTCGTTTATTATGCCACAATATGCACCATATTGACTTAAACAATTTGCAAGCTGGGTTGCTCGCTCCCGTGTTTACCCCTCACGCGTCTGATTGTTCGCTAGGGAGTAAAGGGAGCACCTTTGCGATTGTCACGATCGGGTCATCTGAGCCGGACCTCAGACTGGGTGAAGCCAAAATCTAGCGCTCTTACAATTATGGTCGGCACACAACGGAACTCATGAGTACAAAAAATCCATTGCACAAGTCTCATAGTAACAATGAGCACCAAGAAAGGTATCGTGGGGGTACTATTTTCTTCAAGATGCTTTTTACACTTTGTCAAGAATATAGCATAAGTTCCCGAGCACGCTTTGTCTGCATACAGCCTTATGACATGATTGCCTCGGTTATCGGAAACACCGCCGATATTCTCGACATGTGGAGTACATAACACTTTCCGTCCTTGACCAAGAGGGAGAAGCCGACGGTCGGTTAAGACGCGCTTAAAGTTCGGGTGAACATAGATATGATATAAGTACTTCGCACATACAATCATTCTTTACCCAAGTCACTTGGGGGCTCTTAAGTTTATTTGAGCTGTTTTATGATAAGTGTTTTTCTTCTTAGTCATTGCAAAGATTTTATTATTATTATTATTCATCATTCCCTTTTTCGACACAAGTATGTGGTCACTAGTTGAGGAGCCTAATTTCTCTCTCAAAGCCGCTAAAGTTTAGTTTGTTAAACTGGCATAATGAGAAGTACTCCGCCTTCGGGATAGGAGGTTGAAGCCGTAAGCTAACCCGCTTGAAGTCTTGAGATAGGACGCGTCATGTTAAAGCACGACAAAAGCACCTTTTTTTCCTCTAAAGTCCAATTTTCGATTTGGCACCGAACACTTGATCTAGTTCGACGCCCGCTTTCATCAAGTTTTTGGTTTTTCAAGCCTATGGCACTTTCAAACTATTTGTGCGCTTCCAGCATTAGTCTCAAGAAGGCAACGCCTCAATCCTTTAGGATTCGCAAAACATTCTCGGATATTGCTATATTTGCATCGGTTTCAATTGTGTCTTCGGTCAATAGTTGGGTTGCCCGCCCCGTGCTTGCCTCCTACGCCCGCTTTGTTCGCCTAGGTGTGCAAAGGGAGAACCACTGCGATTGTGCTTCCAGCTCGCATGGTCAAGCACCTCATTGGAGAAAACCGAAAACTGACTATCATAATAGGCGTAAACTGGTCAGCGATCCGATGACTATGTTAAACAACGGGCCGTTCATAACATTGGCCGAAGTGTTTACGGCTTGACCTCGGATGTCGCCGAACACTAACCAGGGGCTCATAGATAGCTTCCCCAGTCTAAAGCTCCTATGACTATGCGAAAGTTATAAAACCCGCACATCTGATTGCCTCGTTTCCGCTAACACAACCGCCTTCGGGCACCGAGACGTCGGCTAAGGGTTGTTTTGTTATTGCCGAAACACCCTGCGTAGTATCTACCAAGGGGTAGAGGCCGATGATGAGCCACTTCTAACTGATAAACGGTCGCAATGGAGTCAAAATAATGATGTAAAGTACATGGATACATAGAATCATTCCACATAATTTGTGATTTTACTCTGGATATCGATCCTTAATTCGGCCACCCGTGCCTACATTAAGGCTCGGGGGCTACTGGGCTTTGCACTCATTATTCACAAATATTAAAGGGGCACATCGATCCCCTGATCTGGTGTTGCCACTCGACCAATGTCTCGGGGGCTACTGCATTGCATATTACAATGCAGAAAATTCCAACTGCCAAGTGTTCGGCTTGACCGAACTATGGGCAAACGTGTCTTCGGATAACAATAGGTACCATTTGGACCTATCCGACGCTGCTTAAATATATTACGGCAACTTTTCAAGACCCTCTCAAGGGCCCATTCACGATCACTATTATCTCTAATATATTAAACTGCATTTTATTCCTATGTATCCCGCCGAAGTTAGGAGTTGATCCTCATGCCTATTTCACAGATCGGCCCGAGTCTCGTGGTCTACCGAAGCAGCGGTTTCATGTTTGTCGTGCATCTCTGGTTTTAGACTGTTATGCACCTTGAGGGCTACCGGATATACATATATCGCTATATACCTCGGGCGGAGAATAAATTGCACTAGTAAAAATATTCACAAAAATCAGCTCATTGCCGGGTGGTGCACCACCTGAAGCAGTCCGCATAAAGCTCTTGCGCCAGCGCTAGCTCCATAAAGGGCATTTCCGCATTAAGCTCGCTAAACTCCTCAACTTTTTTGAACCAAGGTGATCTATGACACCTCGGATATAGTCCGGCGTTGGAGCTTGGACACATCCGTGTTGAGTCGGATACAGTCCGACGCCGGAGCTTGGACACCGTCCGCGTTGGAGCTCGGATACATTTTGGCGTTGGAGCTCGAAGCAGTCCGCATTGGTGCTCAGCTTTAAAGATACTTGAATGCAGTCCGCGTTAGAGCTCGGACGCAAGAGGACACCGCCTCCCGGAACAACGCAAACCCGAGGTGTGGCATAAAAATAACAAGGTATTGATAAAGGCCGGAAACTTAAAGGGCCCTCGGATGCCCGACGTAAACTCTTCGATGCACTTCGCGATCCTCAAGATCAAGATGAGAAGATTTGTCGAACCAGTTTTCAAGACCGATGACCAAAGATGAAGAACAGTTCGGAAGAATCAAGGAGCGTCCCTAACTTGAAGACCGGTTCAGGGGGCTACTGACGGTTTCCTGGACTAGGGGGTACTCACCACGACATCTCTCGGTCTGTTAGATTGGGCCGAGGACCCCATGGTCAGATACTCATGGGCTGGTTCGACACCGCCGATACAAGGAAGATTCCACAAGACTTGGCGATCAAGACAAGGACTCCTCCCCACCGTGTATTCGGCTAGGACTCTTGTTATCCTAGGCCTCCGTGCATTATATAAACCGAGGCCAAAGCTAGTCGATAGATATATACAAGAACAATCATACCATAGGCTATCTTCTAGGGTTTAGCCTCTACGATCTCATGGTAGATCAACTCTTGTAATACTCATATCATTAAGATCAATCAAGCAGGAAGTAGGGTATTGCCTCCATAGAGAGGGCCCGAACCTGGGTAAACATTGTGTCCCCCGTCTCCTGTTACCATCGATCCTAGACACATAGTTCGGGACTCCCTACCCGAGATCCGCCGGTTTTGACACGGACAGCGGCCCGGACTGACATTACGCGTACGCTTACGCGAGACTAGTTCTACCGACGTGCTTTGCACACAGGTGGCTGGCGGGTGTCTATTTCTCCAACTTTAGTTGAACAGAGTGTGGCTACGCCCGGTCCTTGAGAAGGTTAAAACAACACTAACTTGACGAACTATCATTGTGGTTTTGATGCGAGGTAAGAACAGTTCTTGCTCAGCCGTAGCAGCCACATAAAACTTGCAACAACAAAGTAGAGGACGCCTAACTTGTTTTTGCAGGCATGTTGTGATGTGATATGGTCAAGACATGATGCTAAATTTTATTGTATGAGATGATCATGTTTTGTAACCGAAGTTATCGGCAATCGGCAGATCCATATGGTTGTCGCTTATTGTATGCAATGCAATCGCTCAGAATTGCTTTACTTTATCACTAAGCGGTAGCGATAGTCGTAGAAGCAATAGTTGGCGAGACGACAATGATGCTACAATGGAGATCAAGGTGTCGCGCCGGTGACGATGGTGATCATGACGGTGCTTTGGAGATGGAGATCACAAGCACAATATGATGATGGCCATATCATATCACTTATATTCACTACAAAAAAATACACTTCCGTGATGATACGTGTTTGTCACAGTAGGTCGCGTTTTCTGTCATGCATGTACATCCATGACGATTTTATGACAGAATCAAGATAGTCATACCTGTGCTGTCGTAGAAGTGTTCCATGACATTACCAAAATTATCATCACGGAAGTGTATTTTTTGAACCAAGGTGATCTATGACACCTCGGATATAGTCCGGCGTTGGAGCTTGGACACAGTCCGGTGTTGGAGTCGGATACAGTCCGGCGTTGGAGCTTGGACACTGTCCAGCGTTGGAGCTCATATACATTTTGGCATTGGAGCTCGGAAGCAGTCCGCCATTGGTGCTCAGCTACAAAAGATACCTCGAATGCAGTCCGTCGTTAGAGCTCGGACGAAGAGGACACCGCCTCCCGGAACAACTTCAAACCCGAGGTGTGGCATAAAATAACAAGGTATTGATAAAGGCCGAAACTTAAAGGGCCCTCGGATGCTCGCTGTAAACTCTTCGGATGCACTTCGCGATCCTCAAGATCAAGATGATAAGATTTGTTGAACCAGTTTTCAAGACCGACCAAAGATGAAGAACAGTTCGAAGAATCAAGGAGCGCCCTAACTTGAAGACCGGTTCAGGGGCTATCGACGGTGTCCTGGACTAGGGGTACTCACCACGCCATCTCTCGATCCGTTAGATTGGGCCGAGGACCCCATGGTCGATACTCATGGGCTAGCCTTGACAAACCGCCAGATACAAGGAAGATTCCACAAGACTTGGCGATCAAGACAAGGACTCCTCCCCACCGTGTATTCGGGTTAGGACTTTTGTTATCCTAGGCCTCGTGCATTATATAAACCGAGGCCAAAGTAGTCGATAGATATATACAAGAACAATCATACCATAGGCTATCTTCTAGGGTTTAGCCTCTACGATCTCATGGTAGATCAACTCTTGTAATACTCATATCATCAAGATCAATCAAGCAGGAAGTAGGGTATTGCCTCCATAGAGAGGGCCCGAACCTGGGTAAACATTGTGTCCCCGCCTCCCTGTTACCATCGATCCTAGACACATAGTTCGACTCCCTACCCGAGATCCGCCGGTTTTGACACGGACAATGTCCGGACCGACATTACGCCAGACGCTTACGCTGAGACCGGTTCTCCGACGCTCTTTGCACACAGTGGCCAAGGGTGTCTATTTCTCCAACTTTAGTTGAACTGAGTGTGGCTACGCCCGATCCTTGAGAAGGTTAAAACAACACTAACTTGACGAACGCTCATTGTGGTTTTGATGCGAGGTAAGAACGGTTCTTGCTCAGCCCGTAGCAGCCCACATAAAACTTGCAACAACAAAGTAGAGGACGCCTAACTTGTTTTTGCAGGGCATGTTGTGATGTGATATGGTCAAGACATGATGCTAAATTTTGTTGTATGAGATGATCATGTTTTGTAACCGAAGTTATCGGCAATCGGCAGAGCCATATGGTTGTCTCAGAAGCGACCCAACCTCGGATGGTCAAATCTTCGGCTTAAGTGTCATCCCCGATCGGTATGTCGACACACACAAGATCGAGGATTTATAACAGAGGCAAATCACATGTATAAAGTAACGGAAATACTATTACCTCAATCCAAAATAGCGGAAGTAACAAGGTTGTGGATTCCCATCAACACCAACGGCAAAGTTGAGTGTAGAAATCGAATCCTAACGTATCACTTACTCGTCAGAAGATCCTCGCAACATAAGACGTTGCAGCCACAAAGGGTCAAGACATTGAATGTAATCGCAAATTCACACCATAGGATAATGATGAATAATAACTATCACTACATGCATATTTGGCTGGTGGAAAGCTCTATGGTTATAGTTTTTATGAAAAGCCAATTTTTCCCTACAACAAAGGAATATATTTTATTTAACTACAAAGTTGGTTGATAAAATATTGAGAAGGTAAACCCCTCTCAACCCCAATTAAAAGTAATCATTAACCCAACAAATTAATTTAAGTAATATGATGAGATACTTAAGATACTCCAAGTACTAGATACTCAAGATTGTCAAGAATCGGGGACACGGCTAACCATGATTAGATTGTACACTCGCAGAGGTTTGTGCACTTTTACCCACAAGACTCGATCGCCTCCGCTGGATTTCTCGACTACATGATGTTTGAGAAACGGATGACCGAGACACGCCTTTCGTAAACATTAACTCTTTACTCCGGAAGACCATACCAAACCTACAAACCCACTACCTATCGATCTACCTCTTCAAGAGCTTCACGAACTTACTCAACTATGCTAGAGCCCATAATAGCTTGTGGCTGCACACGGAAGTTTCTAGCATGAAAATATCTCAGCCCTTTGAGCCTGGGTGACGAACCATAGGATGATCACACGTGTATCCCGGATCTCCTAGGACAACACTGTATATCCCTGTGTCCGGCAAGTCCATCGGTATATCCCTGTGGTGCCCCTACCAATCCACCCAGATGTGTATTAAAGTTGCCACCTTGTTGAACCATTAAGTAAACAATCTCACATCTATCATGGAATACACTCAAACCCAATCCACGCTCACGAGCATAGCATGGCAATATAAGCATAACGTAGAAGTAACTCCCAAGGTTTGAATGCAGGACAATAGGTTCCTACCTCATCAACTACTTCCCAACCCACAAGTTAATGACATCCTAATCATGCAATGTTTGAGGATTGAACTAATGCATAAAAACTAGGTATGAAAGGGATATGATCAAAGTGTGCACTTGCCTGTACTATTGATGAAGATGATTCACACTCAAAACTCTTGATATGTCTACTCGTCACACTCCGTCAATCTATCGTAAGCAATCAATAGTAACCACACATAAGCAATCACCAAAAGATCGAAAGAACGAAGAAGACGATTCGAAAACATCAAAACCAAGCAAATAACTCTTGCAACATAAAACAAATTTCTAACAGTACCAAAATTATATGAATTTGGCCTTATCAGAAAGTTTAGGTCAAGAGCTTCGATCTGCAAAAAGAATCAACTCAAACGGAGTTATAAAACTCAAGTTACGATCAAACGAAGTTCAAATTCAAATCTGGTCTAATTCAAATTTTAAACTTTCAAAAACACGTTTGAGTTGGATTACAGGATAGAGGAGATCGTAACGAAGAAGTGGGCGTTGGTTTCATCTAATTTGGATGAACGAGTAAAAAGTTATGCCTATTTGAAAAATCAGGGCCAAGCTGTTTTACGGAAGAAAAAAAATAGATACGGCTAAAAGAATTTTAGGTCTAATGTATAAATACAGAGACAATGGGTAATCTAATTATTTTATCGTACTAGTCTAGAAAATAATAAACTACGGAAAAAACGAAGAAAGATACCTTTATAAGGCAGAGAAAAACAACTTCACAGAGAGAAGACAATTTTCGAAGTCGCTACGGAGAGGAGAAAATATTTTTCTTTAAGGAATCTAGTCAAACCAAAGTATTGATTTAACCTGAATCGGATGATTTTGGAGGCTCTATGGGTCTATATTTATTGGTGGAAAAGAGGCTTAAAGGTCAAATGCTAGGCAATGTGGGACTAAACATATACGCACGCAGATGAAATTTGAAAAGGATCATGGGCTAAAAGTTCGCCTGGCCGCTGCATGTACACTGGTTCGGCAGTTTTTTTTTCAAAGGAAGAAACAAAATTGGAAAGAAAAGGCTGGCTGGGCATGGCCCACTTAGGAGAAAAATATAATAATAAGATGAGGCGCCTGCTACCACTATGCTATGCATGTGGGCGATAAGTAACTATGGGCCGCATGCAGTTTTTTCTAATAGAAACAGAAGGAAAACTGGATAAATAAAATAAAGTAAACTTTATATAGGCATATTATATATCAAAATTTTCAGAAAAGATTTCCTACAAGATGAACATTTTTCTGAATAAAATAAAATACACACAAATTCTAATAGAACAAAGAGTGCTTCTGCTCTAGTAAAATCCAGTAAAAATCATTTTAAAAATACCAAAATTAATTCAAATTTAGTTCTTCCAATTTTCTGATGTATGGAATCATGTTACCCTATTTCCATATATTTTATTTTTGAAGAAAAATAATTTAAATAAAACTCAAATAACTCCAAATTGAAAATAAATTTAAAAGAACTTTGAATTTAATTCTTTGAAACTCCCAACTCATATTTCATATGTTTTGAAGAAGTCATTTTATCTTCGCCGTGAAAATCATTGAGTTGCATAAAGTTCTTGGGTTGGAAATATTTTCCAAATGAAATTTAAATATTTTCAACACCCTTGTCATTTAAATAAATGGAAGAAGTCATGTCATCTTCTCTCCGTGGTCTTGTGGTGAAAAGAATTTGAATTCACGGAGATCACGAATGCAAAATGAAAGTTTGGGAAAGTCCTTTATTCCTCTCATTTAACTTTTAAAAAGTTTCAATTTCACTCTATTTCACACAATCAATCAAACAATCAATCAAATCTATCTATTTATTATAACATTCCAAAATTTAGAATTTTGGGATGTTACAAACCTACCACCTTTAAAATAAATCTCGCCCCTAGATTCGGAGAGGCTAGAAAGAAATAGGTTAGGTTTGGGGTCTTCAAAAATCCATCGATCGTCTCCGGGGTCTCGGTGCTACCACCCTTAGAAGCATGGTTACGGTTCCATCAAAACTCATATACTCCATCCTTATTGTTGATAAAGTCGGTCTTCCCATCTCGAAATTCCATCTCCGGTCTCTTCCGTAGCGCATAACCTTTTCCTCAATTCTTTTGTCCTTTTTCCTCTTGGTAAGGTTATTCCGAGATTGGGTCTTCTTAGTTGACGGTCCGCGCCAATACCAACTAACTATCGATATCCCATGGTGGTCAACAATTTAGGTTTCTCCTACAGTGAAATGGGTCTGTTGATTCTCACCGTATAACCTACGGTTGGCAAAAGCTGCCTTGTACAAGGGGAAAAATTTTATAACATTCTAAGGTTTAAATAGGGTTTTGATCATCGCCTCTACTATAGGTAAGTCACTCAGATTTACCATCCCATATAGCAAGGCTTAACAATATGAGTAAGTCGGTATGGTGATCAATCCATCCCGCACCCAAATCATTACCTTGTACATGGTTTAGCTTAATCTCGATTCTAACACTCGTCATCCTCACAAGCATTGCAGAATTTCTCTTGTCGACGAAGCAAGTTCGATAAATCCGCTTGATTCTGCAAGCCAAACAAACATCTATCGCTCCTTAACAACTCTCGTGTTTTATGAACTCCTATAGAATCGCCGGTTGATAAAATTGTAACTTCTTCCAGTGGTTTTTCCTTCAAAGAAGAATGTGCTTGCTTCTTGGCAGTGTCCTGGGCCCGTGGGTTATGGCCCATCTCATCACTTGTAGTCCTTGAACTTATCCTCGGCTTCGATCATTATTCCAACTTCCAACTTCCTAGTATTCTTAAATCCATCCAATTGTATTGTCTTCCTTCCTTCTATTGGCACCAAACTAGGACATGATTACTCGACTCATCATGGAATTTACCTTGATCCATATTTCCAACATCATACCTCCTTTATATCCAATAGTAATTCATCTCTTCATCCTCGTGGATATCCCACCTACCGAGATAAAAACTTATACTTATGAAGTCCATACTCCACTTCGTGGAACATCATTATCCTTTCCAGGTCAAGCGCCCCACAGGGAATATTGGCCATTTCTCGCATGGCACTTCTTCAACTAGAATACGTGAAACACATCATGAACTCCTAATAGTCCTTCGGTGACTCCAATTTGTTGGCCACTTCCCATACGCCCAAAACTCGGTATGGTCCTACAAATCTCGGGCTAACTTTCCTTAACTCCAAATCGCTTAACTCCTCATAGAGGGGACACATGAAGACATGCTCGCCTCCAATTTCATAGATTACCTCCTTGCGCTTTTGAGTCCGTGATAACTCTTCCGCCTCGGATCGAGCTACCTTCACCTATCTCGATCAACTTTAACATTCTCTTCTCGACTCTTGATCATATTTAGTCCAAACAACCGACGGTCTCCAACTTCATCCCACATCAATGGTGTCCGCCCTTCTCCCATACAAAGCTTAAAAGGGGGACATCTTCAAACCGACTTGGTAGCTGTTGTTGAATGAGAATTCGCAGAAGGTAGATTATCATCCCTACGTGATCCATAATCTAGCGCACACGCTTCTCAACATGTCCTCCGTAATCTGATTGACTCTCTCGGTCATCCATCCGCTCATCCATCTGCTCTATGGATGAAAGGCTGATCAACTCTAGCCTAGTACCCAAAGTCCGTGCAGCTGATTCCAAAACTTTGAGGTAAACCGTGTTCCTCTATCCGATACGATGGTCCTCTAACTCCATGCGCATATACGATCCTGGTCAAATATATCTTGGCCAACTTCTCACTTGTATAGGTGGTTTCATTGGGATAAAGTGAGCCACTTTGGTCAAGTTTAATCAACTACTACCCAGATAGAATCATATCCCGATCAGGTTCGGGAAATCCGTAATGAAATCCATGCCAAGCTTATCCTGCTCCATTCGGTATCGCATAGCCTGTAGTAATCCGACCGCTTTTGATGCTCGCCTTTACTCTCCGCATACATCACCTACGATTACATACTCCGCAATATCTTTCTTCATACCACCACCGTAAACGCCTTCAAATCCAAATACATCTTGATGTTTCTGTGGTGAATCGAGTATGGTGAGTCATGAGCCTCCCAAGTATTAACTTCCGATCTTTGCATTATTAGGCACATATACACGATCCTCGAACCATAAGGTGTCGTGCTCATCCTTACAAAAACCTTCGCCTTTCCTTTTCTCATCCTCTCTTTACCTCAGCAATCTCTTTGTCATCCTTCTGAGCTTCACGGATCTTTCCCAACAATGTAGACCGAACTTCCATTGCTGCAACAAAACCTTTGGGAACAATCTCCAACCGAAGTTCCCTGAGATCCTCGGCTAACTCCTTTGGTAATCCTCTGCTTATGAGGGTATTTGTCCTTATTTTCTTTATGGTTGTGTCCTATTTCTCCACAAAGCTTGTATGCACAAGGTTTCTTCATATCCTTTTCATAAGGCCTCAACTTATGGGACACAAGACGAGATCTTTGCAGAGTCAACTTAAATTCTTCCCAAGTGGTTACTCCTTGCCATCCATTGATGGTTTGGTACATCCTCCACCAAGTAGCAGCACCTCTTTCAAAGCACTGAAGGGCATGCTGGGTCATATCCTTTCCGGCTATAGTGTTATTCTTCATATGACCTTCCATGTTCTAAAGCCATCGGTCTGTCTCCAATTGACTCATCGGTCCAGAAAATACAAGCTCATCTCCATTCTTTCTCTATTGGGTCCATGGGTTTTGGGGTGGGATAAGAGAGATAGAGAGGATACACACAATACAAACAATAGTTTTGAAAAGACAGGTTTTATTGTGGCTGTCGGAAAACATTAAACAAATGACAGCTCACAATCGCTGCCTCTAACGCAGTATATAATAGGGTTTGGGCTTCTAATGGTCAATAAATCTTCAAAGTCATCAAACTCTTCGATTCTTGTTCATGTCTCCGATGGCTTCTTCTGATCATGCTTGTCCTACTCAAGTTCTTTTGCCAGATCATCTCCGTTGTCGCAAAGTCTCTCGTGGCGCCCTTCAATATTTCTCGAGTTACGCCCAACTTCGGATTTCATCAACCTCGACATGAACCATGATCCTACTATCCTTCGCCTCGACAAATCTCCGTATCTCGAGGTTTAGCTCCTCCCGCTTGGCTATTTAATCTTCTGGGACCTGAGTTCTTCACTTAACCGCTTCCTTGTCAAATACGGCTTCCTGCAGATCCACCCTAAACTTCTTGATGTAATACTCAGATCCCGGTGATGCACCAGCTATGTTAAAACTGCATCCTTCACGACAGATGCTCCTTCAGCCTTCTACCATCCAATTCTTCCATGCATCCGCACGCTTAACTCCGCATGGTGACAATAGCATAGGCGGCAATAACACCATAGTTAGCCATGTCTATGCCCATGTTACTGCCATGAGCTTTCATTCTATAATTGATATCTCCTGCCTTAGGGTTTTCTTGACAAAACTTTGAGTTCTAATGCTCCATGTTCCGCCTTTCTCCGATACACCTTGATCTCGGTATTGACAGCTTCCATAGTCCGCCAAGTTCCATAAGGGTGCCTTCCTAGGTCATACAACCGAAATTCTTCAAAGCCTTCAAATTCTCCTAGTCTTCTGAGTCTTCACCATTGTAGTTTCCGCCATTGTAATGCACGGTAAAAACCTCTTTATTCCAAATTAGTCTTAGTTGTCCGATATCTTGTACTTCTTGGAGTGGTCTCATCACCAATCTTCATGTGGTCAAAAGGGAAAGGGTATAGTCTAACTAGAAAGGAATATTTGAATAAGCTCGTAAGAGAAGAGAGGTAAGAGATCTTTTGAAAAGAAAGTTGTAGAGGAAATCTTTCTTATGGGCTTGCCAGCTTCTAGGGTCACGCCCCATAACAACATGTGCTCGATACTATCTTGTAGCGACCGACCTTAGACGGTCAAGTCTCTGTGCTTAAGTGTCATCCTCGGATCGGTATGTCGATACACACAAGACTCGAGGATTTATAACAGAGGTAAATCACATGTATAAAGTAACGGAAATACTATTACCTCAATCCAAAATAGCGGAAGTAACAAGGTTGTGGATTCCCATCAACACCAACGGCAAAGTTGAGTGTAGAAATCAGAACCCTAACGTATCACTTACTGTCAGAAGATCCTCGCAACATAAGACGTTGCAGCCATAAAGGGTCAAGACATTGAATGTACCGCAAATTCACACCATAGGATAATGATGAATAATAACTATCACTACATGCATATTTGGCTGGTGGAAAGCTCTATGGTTATAGTTTTTGCAAAAGCCAATTTTTCCCTACTACAAAGGAATATATTTTATTTAACTACAAAGTTGGTTGATAAAATATTGAGAAGGTAAACCCCTCTCAACCCCAATTAAAAGTAATCATTAACCCAACAAATTAATTTAAGTAATATGATGAGATACTTAAGATACTCCAAGTACTAGATACTCAAGATTGTCCATAACCGGGACACGGCTAACCATGATTAGATTGTACACTGCAGAGGTTTGTGCACTTTTCCCCACAAGACTCGATCGCTTCCATTGGATTTCTCGACTACATGATGTTTGAGAAACGGATGACCGAGACACGCCTTTCGTAAACATTAACTCTTTACTCCGGGCAGACCATACCAAACCTACAAACCCACTACCTCACTGATCTACCTCTTCAAGAGCTTCACGAACTTACTCAACTATGCTAGAGCCCATAATAGCTTGTGGCTGCACACGGAAGTTTCTAGCATGAAAATATCTCAGCCCTTTGAGCCTGGGTGACGAACCATAGGATGATCACACGGTGTATCCCGGATCTCCTAGGACAACACCGGTATATCCCTGTGTGTCCGCAAGTCCACTGGTATATCCCTGTGGTGCCCCTACCAATCCACCCAGATGTGTATTAAAGTTGCCACCTTAAGTTGAACCATTAAGTAAACAATCTCACATCTGTCATGGAATACACTCAAACCCAATCCACGTCTACGAGCATAGCATGGCAATATAAGCATAACGTAGAAGTAACTCCCAAGGTTTGAATGCAGGACAATAGGTTCCTACCTCATCAACTACTTCCCAACCCACAAGTTAATGACATCCTAATCATGCAATGTTTGAGGATTGGAACTAATGCATAAAAACTAGGTATGAAAGGGATATGATCAAAGTGTGAACTTGCCTGTACTGTTGATGAAGATGATTCACACTCAAAACTCTTGATATGTCTACTCATCACACTCCGTCAATCTATCGTAAGCAATCAATAGTAACCACACATAAGCAATCACCAAAAGATCGTAAAGAACGAAGAAGACGATTCGAAAACATCAAAACCAAGCAAATAACTCTTGCAACATAAAACAAATTTCTAACAGTACCAAAATTATACGAATTTGGCCTTATCAGAAAGTTTAGGTCAAGAGCTTCGATTTACAGAAAGAATCAACTCAAACGGAGTTATAAAACTCAAGTTACGATCAAACAAAGTTCAAATTCAAATCTGGTCTAATTCAAATTTTAAACTTTAAAAAACACGTTTGAGTTGGATTACAGGGTAGAGGAGATCGTAACGAAGAAGTGGGCGTTGGTTTCATCTAATTTGGATGAACGAGTAAAAAATTATGCCTATTTGAAAAATCAGGGCTAAGCTGTTTTACGGAAGAAAAAAAATAGATACGGCTAAAAGAATTTTAGGTCTAATGTATAAATACAGAGACAAATGGGTAATCTAATTATTTTATCGTACTAGTCTAGAAAATAATAAACTACGGGAAAAAAACGAAGAAAGATACCTTTATAAGACAGAGAAAAAACAACTTTACAGAGAGAAGACAATTTTCACAAGTCGCGCAGGAGAGGAGAAAAATATTTTTCTTTAAGGAATCTAGTCAAACCAAAGTATTGATTTAACCTGAATCGGATGATTTTTGGAGGCTCTATGGGTCTATATTTATTGGTGGAAAAGAGGCTTAAAGGTCAAATGCTAGGCAACGTGGGACTAAACATATACGTACGCACATGAAATTTGAAAAGGATCATGGGCTAAAAGTTCGCCCGCTGCAGACACTGAGTTCGGCAGTTTTTTCTTTCAAAGGAAGAAAAAATTGGAAAGAAAAGGCTGGCTGGGCCTGGCCCACTTAGGAGAAAATAATAATAGTAAGATGAGGCGCTCGCTACCACTATGCTATGCATGTGGGCTATAAGTAACTATGGGCCGCATGTAGTTTTTTTAAATAGAAACAGAAGGAAAACTGGATAAATAAAATAAAGTAAACTTTATATAGGCATATTATATATCAAAATTTTCAGAAAAGATTTCCTACAAGCTGAACATTTTCTGAATAAAATAAAATACACACAAATTCTAATAGAACAAAGAGTGCTTCTGCTCTAGTAAAATCCAGTAAAATCATTTCAAAAATACCAAAATTAATTCAAATTTAGTTCTTCCAATTTTCTGATGTAGGGAATCATGTTACCTTATTTCCATATATTTTATTTTTGAAGAAAAATAATTTAAATAAAACTCAAATAACTCCAATTGAAAATAAATTCAAAAGAACTTTGAATTTAATTCTTTGAAACTCCCAACTCATATTTCATATGTTTTGAAGAAGTCATTTTATCTTCGCCGTGAAAATCATTGAGTTGCATAAAGTTCTTGGGTTGGAAATATTTTCCAAATGAAATTTAAATATTTTCAACACCCTTGTCATTTAAATAAATGGAAGAAGTCATGTCATCTTCTCTCTAGGGTTTTGTGGTGAAAAGAATTTGAATTCACGGAGATCACGAATGCAAAATGAAAGTTTGGGAAAGTCCTTTTATTCCCTCTCATTTAACTTTCAAAAAGTTTCGAATTTCACTCAATTTCACACAATCAACAAACAATCAATCAAATCTATCTATTTATTATAACATTCCAAAATTTAGAATTTTGGGATGTTACATTGTCGCTTTATTGTATGCAATGCAATCGCCCTGTAATTGCTTCACTTTATCACTAAGCGGTAGCGATAGTCGTAGAAGCAATAGTTGGCGAGACGACAACGATGCTACGATGGAGATCAAGGTGTCACGCCGGTGACGATGGTGATCATGACGGTGCTTTGAAGATGGAGATCACAAGCACAATATGATGATGGCCATATCATATCACTTATATTCACTACAAAAATACACTTCCGCGATGATACGTGTTTGTCACAAGAGGTCGCGTCATTATGCATGTACATCCATCACGCATTTTATGACGTAATCACGATAGTCATACCTCGTGTTGTCAGAGAAGTGTTCCATGACATTACCAAAATTATCATCACGAAGTGTCCACTTCCATGACGATAAATCGCGCACATGTAAGTGCTTTCGCCAAGGGTGACCGACACGTGGCATCCACCGTAACGGAACGCCGCTAAGCTTATCGGGTCGGGTTTTGATCCGATAACCCATTAACAACCATGACCATGGGGATTTTCCATGTAAAATCATCATTGGCTAGAGGAAACACTTGTCGGCTCATCGCCGGGACAGATGTCATCCACTCATTGGATGTATACGCCATGATACGTCGACACGCGGCACGCACCCAACAGAGGCCCATTCTCGTGAAAAGGCCGCCCGCTTGACTTGGTCAAAAGGTGGCGGCCGCCCATGGAAATCTCGTTAACGGCCTGCTCGCATATAGCCCATTTACAAACCGCTAACCCAAGGCCCGCTTACGCCTATTCGAATTATGCCCAAGAGCGCTATCCGGCCATCCAATATGATTCCAGCACTGCTTTTCACTTCGCCCATGTATGGCCCATGACGCCTTTCGCCCCATATGAGGCCCTATGTAACTTTTTGCCTATTAACGCCCGTGAAATCGCCCGAATGAACAAAGGTATCACTTTACACCCATTAACGCCTGTGGTGAAACCGCCCAGAAGAACAAAGGTATCACGTTGTACCCATTAACGCCCGTTATTCCGCTGGACCGCTTCAGCCCATGTTATCTTTCGCCTTCTCGAGCCCATTTATTCTTGGGCTATTTTCCAAAGATTCGCTTATTTACGACCACATCGCTATTTGGTGCTTAGGGCCAAATTCACACCGTGGTTACAATGCCCATTTGTGGTCGCCATACGCTAATGCTTTATAGCGCCATCGACACAGCCTATTAACGATGGCCCGTTATGGTCGGCCCATGAACGGATTTATTCCAACTCTAGCCCGCTTACGCCGTAATGCGGTCTGCTTTGGCCCATGTTTGCCAATCGATCATACGGTCCGTGATAAGGCCCATTGATGATATGGCCCGAGAAGGCCCATTGTTTCTACGGCCCGTAGAAGGCCCATTGTTTATACGGCTCGAGAAGGCCCATTTTTCACGGCCCGTAGAAGGCCCATCGCTTATACGGCCCGTAGGCAGCCCATTGTTTCTATGGCCCGTAGGAGGCCCAAAGGTCACTACAAAGAATATTAGCCCATGGTTATTATGGCCTAGTTTTTAAAATAGGTTATTGCAGCCACTAGCAAACCGCGTAAAAAGAACTGCACCGACTACAAGCAAACAAATAAACAAGACAACAAGGAAATAAATAAGCAAGCAACTTACACTAGGCTATCACTATTATTACATATTACATCCATCGCATCAAAGTTCGCCACCAAAGGCAAATAAAGGAACACATCAAGATATAAACGCCGCAAAAAAACAAGTCCGTAACCAAACCACTTCAAGAGCTCAAGAAACAATATCCCGGTACCCATAATGTCGAAAGATGCTTAGCAAGCTTATTAACTTTCTCTTGTTTACGCTTAAGTCCTCCAAATATTGTCGTTGCACCGTAAAGTATGCATCTGAATTTCGCAGGACTTCTCACCCTTCGGCTTCCTCGTCAGATAACATCTCGATCGATGTCTTTCAACTTGAAGTTGAGACTCAAGAAGTTTAACTGATTCAGCAACGAGTTCAAGAGCTGGTCCCAGAAGGGTAGCCAAGAATCAACACTACATCAAGACAGACTTTAGGGTTGTCTCGTTGTCTTCAATATAGTTTTTATCAGCTTTCTTGGAGACCAACAGGATGTCTCACTATCTTGAACCTTATCTCATTACTTCCTTTACCATTGCATACCAGGTACTCTTCTCCAATATTTTATCCGCTCTAAAAAGAGAAACAAACAAACACATCTCAGGTTTACAATGTAGTATATGAAACTCATTTTGGTAAACCAGTTCAGAGTAAGGTGGACAGGATAACAACATGAAACAAACATATATCTATGTAGTATGTTCACCGATGGTCTATATCATTCTAGTTTATGTTGCCAAATCAAGATAGATACAGCTCAAATCATATCTATTTAAGACAAAGCAAAGATAGATGTAATATAAGTGTGGGAAACTACACAGAATAACAACACTTGTAATGTGCATGGCATGAGAACATAACTGTTTATTCAATTGAAACTGAAATCAACATAGAGAAAGTTACAACAGCAAACAGCCAAACACGTTGAATGTCATCCCCGGATCGGTATGTCGATACACACAAGATCGAGGATTTATAATGAGGTAAATCACATGTATAAAGTAACGGAAATACTATTACCTCAATCCAAAATAGCGAAGTAACAAGGTTGTGGATTCCCATCAACACCAACGGCAAAGTTGAGTGTAGAAATCGTAACTCTAACGTATCACTTACTGTCAGAAGATCCTCGCAACATAAGACGTTGCAGCCACAAAGGGTCAGTACATTGAATGTACTGGGCAAATTCACACCATAGGATAATGATGAATAATAACTATCACTACATGCATATTTGGCTGGTGGAAAGCTCTATGGTTATAGTTTTTGCAAAAAGCCAATTTTTCCCTACTACAAAGGAATATATTTTATTTAACTACAAAGTTGGTTGATAAAATATTGAGAAGGTAAACCCCCTCTCAACCCCAATTAAAAGTAATCATTAACCCAACAAATTAATTTAAGTAATATGATGAGATACTTAAGATACTCCAAGTACTAGATACTCAAGATTGTCCATAACCGGGGACACGGCTAACCATGATTAGATTGTACACTCTGCAGAGGTTTGTGCACTTTTCCCCACAAGACTCGATCGCCTCCATTGGATTTCTCGCACTACATGATGTTTGAGAAACGGATGACCGAGACACGCTCTTCGTAAACATTAACTCTTTACTCCGGCAGACCATACCAAACCTACAAACCCACTACCTCATGATCTACCTCTTCAAGAGCTTCACGAATTTACTCAACTATGCTAGAGCCCATAATAGCTTGTGGCTGCACACGGAAGTTTCTAGCATGAAAATATCTCGCTTCCCTTTGAGCTCCGGGTGACGAACCATAGGATGATCACACGGTGTATCCCGGATCTCCTAGGACAACACCGTATATCCCGTGTGTCCGCAAGTCCATCGGTATATCCCAGTGGTGCCCTACCAATCCACCCAGATGTGTATTAAAGTTGCCACCTTGTTGAACCATTAAGTAAACAATCTCACATCTCTGTCATGGAATACACTCAAACCCAATCCACGCTCACGAGCATAGCATGGCAATATAAGCATAACGTAGAAGTAACTCCCAAGGTTTGAATGCAGGACAATAGGTTCCTACCTCATCAACTACTTCCCAACCCACAAGTTAATGACATCCTAATCATGCAATGTTTGAGGATTGGAACTAATGCATAAAAACTAGGTATGAAAGGGATATGATCAAAGTGTGAACTTGCCTGTACTGTTGATGAAGATGATTCACACTCAAAACTCTTGATATGTCTACTCATCACACTCCGGTCAATCTATCGTAAGCAATCAATAGTAACCACACATAAGCAATCACTCAAAAGATCAGAAAGAACGAAGAAGACGATTCGGAAAACATCAAAACCAAGCAAATAACTCTTGCAACATAAAACAAATTTCTAACAGTACCAAAATTATACGAATTTGGCCTTATCAGAAAGTTTAGGTCAAGAGCTTCGATTTACAGAAAGAATCAACTCAAACGGAGTTATAAAACTCAAGTTACGATCAAACAAAGTTCAAATTCAAATCTGGTCTAATTCAAATTTTAAACTTTAAAAAACACGTTTGAGTTGGATTACAGGGTAGAGGAGATCGAACGAAGAAGTGGGCGTTGGTTTCATCTAATTTGGATGAACGAGTAAAAAATTATGCCTATTTGAAAATCAGGGCTAAGCTGTTTTACTAAGAAAAAAAAAAGATACTGGCTAAAAGAATTTTAGGTCTAATGTATAAATACAGAGACAATGGGTAATCTAATTATTTTATCGTACTAGTCTAGAAAATAATAAACTACGGAAAAAAACGAAGAAAGATACCTTTATAAGACAGAGAAAACAACTTTACTGAGAGAAGACAATTTTCACAAGTCACAAGGAGAGGAGAAAAATATTTTCTTTAAGGAATCTAGTCAAACCAAAGTATTGATTTAACCTGAATCGGATGATTTTTGGAGGCTCTATTGTCGCTTATTGTATGCAATGCAATCGCTCAGTAATTGCTTTACTTTATCACTAAGCGGTAGCGATAGTCGAGAAGCAATAGTTGGCTAGACGACAACGATGCTACGATGGAGATCAAGGTGTCGTGCCGGTGACGATGGTGATCATGACGGTTTTTGGAGATGGAGATCACAAGCACAATATGATGATGGCCATATCATATCACTTATATTCACTACAAAAAATACACTTCCGTGATGATACGGTTTGTCACAAGAGGTCGCGCTTTCGTCATGCATGTACATCCATGACGCATTTTATGACGTAATCAAGATAGTCATACCTGTGTGTCGTCAGAAGTGTTCCATGACATTACCAAAATTATCATCACGAAGTGTCCACTTCCATGACGATAAATCGCGCCACGTAAGTGCTTTCGCCAAGGGTGACCGACACGCGGCATCCACCGTAACGGAACGCCGTTAAGCTATCGGGTCGGGTTTTGGATCCGATAACCCGTTATCAACCCCGACCAATGGGGATTTTCCACGTAAAATCATCATTGGCTAGAGGAAACACTTGTCGGCTCATCGCCGGGACAGATGTCATCCACTCATTGGATGTATACGCCTATGATACGCCGACACGTGGCACGACCCAACAGAGGCCCATTCTCGTGAAAAGGCCGCCCGCTTGACTTGGTCAAAAGGTGGCGGGCCGCCCATGGAAAGCCCGTTAACGGCCTGTTCGCATATAGCCCATTTACAGCCCGCTAACCCAAGGCCCGTTACGCCTATTCAATTATGCCCAAGAGCGCCATCCGGCCATCCAATATGATTCCAGCCCGCCACTTCGCCCATGTATGGCCCATGACGCCTTTCGCCCATATGAGGCCCTATGTAACTTTTTGCCTATTAACGCCCCGGGTGAAACTGGCCCGTAATGAACAAAGGTATCACTTTACACCCATTAACGGCCCGTGGTGAAACTGCCCGTAAAGAACAAAGGTATCACTTTATACCCATTAACGCCCGTTATTCCGCTAATGCTTCCAGCCCATGTTATCTTTCGCCTTCTCGAGCCCATTTATTCTGGGCTATTTTCCAAAGATTCGCTTACTTACGCCCACATCGCTATTTTCGCTTAGGGCCAAATTCAGCCCGTGGTTACAATGCCCGCTTGTGGTCCGTTAATACGCTAATGCTTTTTCATAGCGTCATCAGATACAGCCTATTAACGATGGCCCGTTATGGTCGGCCCATGAACGGACGATTCCAACTCTAGCCCGTTTACGGCCAGAATGCGGTCTGTTTGGCCCATGTTTCGCCAATCGATCATACGGTCCGTATAAGGCCCATTGATGATATGGCCCGTAGAAGGCCCATTGTTTCTACGGCCCGTAGAAGGCCCATTGTTTATACGGCCCGTAGAAGGCCCATTGTTTCTACGGCCCGTAGAAGGCCCACTGTTTCTACGGCCCGTAGAAGGCCCACTGTTTATACGGCCCGTAGCAGGCCCATTGTTTCTATGGCCCGTAGGAGGCCCAGTGTCACTACAGTAAATATTAGCCCATGGTTATTGTGGCCTAGTTTTTAAAAATAGGTTATTGCAGCCACTAGCAAACCGCAGAAAAAGAACTGCACTGACTACAAGCAAACAAATAAACAAGACAACAAGGAAATAAATAAGCAAGCAACTTACACTAGGCTATCACGGCTATTACACATATTACATCCACTGGCATCAAAGTTCGCCACCAAAGGCAAATAAAGGGAACACATCAAGATATAAACGCCAAAGAAAACAAGTCCGAATCAAACCACTTCGTAAGAGCTCAAGAAACAATATCCTGGTACCCATAATGTCGGCAAGATGCTTAGCAAGCTTATTAACTTTCTCTTGTTTGGCGCTTAAGTCCTCCAAATATTGTCAAGGCACCGTAAAGTATGCATCTGAATTCTGCAGGACTTCCTCACCCTTCGGCTTCCTCGTCGATAACATCTCGATCGATGTCTTTCAACTTGAAGTTGAGACTCAAGAAGTTTAACTGATTCAGCAACGAGTTCAAGAGCTGGTGCCAAAGAAGGGTAGCCAAGAATCTCTAACACTACATCAAGACAGACTTTGGGGTTGTCTCAAGGTCTTCAATATAGTTTTTATCAGCTTTCTTGGAGACCAACAGGATGTCTCACTATCTTGAACCTTATCTGCATTACTTCCTTTACCATTGCATAACAGGTACTCTTCTCCAATATTTTATCCGCTTCTAAAAGAGAAACAAACAAACACATCTCAGGTTTACAATGTAGTATATGAAACTCATTTTGGTAAACCAGTTCAAGAGTAAGGTGGACAGGATAACAACATGAAACAAACATATATCTATGTAGTATGGTCACCGATGGTCTATATCATTCTAGTTTATGTTGCCAAATCAAGATAGATACAGTTGAATCATATCTATTTAAGACAAAGCAGCATAGATGTAATATAAGTGTGGGAAACTACACAGCAATAACAACACTTGTAATGTGCATGGCATGAGAACATAACTGTTTATTCAATTGAAACTGAAATCAACATAGAGCAAGTTACAACAGCAAACAGCCAAACACGTTGAAGAAACAGGTTTAAAACATACCTGCTATGCGCCATTGGAGTTTCAATTGCATCCTTCAAATTTGAAATTAGTTGGTATCAAGAATACAAGGATGCAAGAGCAAAGTAGTATGAACCATAGCTACGGAACCTGACCGAGAACAATTCTTCTTCTGCTTTAAGCGCTGACTTCGGGTTCGGAGTGGTGGTCCTCGTGATTTGGGCACCGCAGTTGCCTTACTAACTGCTCGTGTTTGGGTGCTCTGTGGTGGAGACGGTGCCGTGTCAACGGAACCGGGTGTCTATCTGCTGGGGTTGGGGTTAGAAGGTGTAGCTGGTTCTCTCGTCCAACCGGGTAGGGGTACAATCTGCATGAGTGTGGGTTATGTGTGGGGGCTGGTTCTTGGGCAAGTACAACCGTGGTTCTATCTGCATCGACAGTAGCACGATCTTTTCTCAAGACCGTGTTTTACTCCCACGATACTCGCCATCACTCCCTCCAATTGAAATGGCTGATAAACAAGAAAAGTAATTGAATGTACATACATTGTAAGATAGACAGTGCAATGGATAGTAGGGAAGAAAACAGGCATGAAATAATTCACATTTATGTTGTCTAAGCAAATGTAATAGCAGGACATAATTTCACATATATGATGGCTAATTAAACAGATAGCATGACACAATTTCACATGTATGATGGCTAACTAAACAGGATAGAATGACATACTTCAAAATATGATGACTATGTAAACAGGATGACATGATATAACTATACGATGTGTCTATTAAAGTGGTTGGCATGCCATAAATCACAAACATGCCGCCGATGGAAACATGATGGCATGATATAATTCACGGATAGAATGACATAATTTAAAATATGATGACTATGTAAACAGAATGAGATGATATAACTATATTATGTCTTTAGAAAATGGGTTGGCATGCCATAATTCAGATACATGCTGTCTATGTAAACATCATGGCATGACATAATTCAAATATATGATTTATATACTAAGGAAGTGAGCAGAGGGCAATCGATATATGATGTGTCAACTAAGGAGATGGCATTCAATATTGTGTATATGATGTAAAAACTAAGCATTGCAATACAACATATGCATTATATGAGTAATATAACCCTGCCAAGTTTGAGCATACACCTCGTGGGGATAATAGGACTGGTCATCTCGCCTCAATCCTCCTCTCAAGAGCTATCTCAGAATCAGCAAGATATCTGCTTCAGCAGTAGCATTGTCTCGCTCAAGACCTTGTTTTCACTCCAGATTTCTCCATCACCAATTCAAATGGCTGATGCACAGAAGAGCAGTTGAATATACAAACATTGTCGATAAAAGCAATGAGAAATACAAAAAAGGACGGCATGATATAATTCACATATATGACGCTTGCCTAAACAGCATGGCATTGCATAATTCACATACATAATGCCTTGCAACAAGATAACATTGCATAATTCACATATATAATGTCTTGCAACAAGATGGCATTGCATAATTCACATATATGGTAATTAGACACTAAACAGGTGGCATTCACACAAAGCATGTCTAAACTAAGCAAATGACATAGCAATGCAAGATACCATACACACGATATGAGCAACATAACCCCGCCAAGTTAGGGCATGCACCTCGGGGGATATGACTGGTCATCTGTCTCTGAATCCTCCTCTGAGGAGCTATCGGTAACCAGCAAGACATGCGCTTCGTCGATAGCATTGTCTGCTCTAAAGACCTTGTTTCCACTCCAGATTTTTCCATGACCGTGATGAATGGCTGATGCACAGGAAGAGTAATTGAATGCACTAAAATTGTTGACAAATTTAACACGTAATAAAAAATAATGGCATGATATAATTCACATATAAGATGACTGGCTAACCAGGGTGGCATTGCAAAATTCACATATGATGCCTGGCTAGACAAGATGGCATTGCATGATTCACATATACGATAAAGAAACTAAACAGATGGCATTGACACAAAGCATGTCTAAACTAAGCAGATGACATCTTTAATGTATACAAGAAGCAATGCAAGGCACCATATGCATGATATTACCAACATCAAGATGCCAAGTTAGAGCGAAGACCTCATGGGGTAAATAGGAGTGGTCTTCCTTCCTAATCCCCTCGTAACAGCTTATCTTCCTCTTGATTACGATCCAAATGGGTGGAGGGGGCTGCCTTTGCGCCCACCATGGAACAACGCTCTGCATGAAATTTTATTGCCACGCAAGGCTCGCTCTTTTGCTCTACATGATCAGTTCCATTGTGTACAATAACTGCATGCATAGGAATAAAACATAGTGAGATTATGTAAGGAGTGCATGCACAAATCCAGAGTGATGGTAGCAAACTATGGATAGACCCAAAACCAATGATAGCAAAGTGATAATAGCTTTAGTTAAAAATACAGATAATGGCTCCTTTAATGTTTGTTTGCACCCAACATGAAACTCATAGTAGACACCGGAGATTAACCAGATAGTAGATGATAGTACCGATTGCTGCCCCAATATGTACCCCACAACCATTTAAAACTCAAGTTTCAGATTAGTTTGGACCTGACTCGAGTCTAATAGGTGAACACGACGATAATGTAGCATGTCATCATATTGCTTAACGATAACGTAAGCAGACACGGAAGAGTGCGACCTCTCTTGCGGACCCGTAGTCCTCAAGGTCATCTGCTCGCTTGATGATGGTAATGCAGTTGTCGAGAGCTGCCAAGCGGGGGAAGAAGATCCGAGGCGGCGAAAGACAGTCGAGAGCGGATCCTCACTGTGGTGAACCCTTCCGTCGTTGGAGCAGCTGAGCTGGGTGGAACACAACACAGCAGAGCAGGACAAACCACACAAGGTTTTTTTGACACATATCTGTAATGTATAATTGAGTAAGGGCTTGTTTGAATTTGAGGATTCTAACAATGCAGGATAGGAAATAGACAGAATAGGATAGGAATGCACGTGCAAAACAGAGAATTTAAAACACATGATTTCTGCTAACTGGGTGTTTGATTCACAACAATTGAAGATCACAGATGCAAAAAGCATGGTGAGATTAAGTCAAACCACAAGAAAATGTACGGTTATAATGCTATTATGCTACTATCTCTTAGTCTTGTGCTTGATGAATAGGAATATGAAAAGGAGGAGAAGTGGAAATTAGAATTCCTACGGTTTTTCTTTCAAGGAGACACTAAAGGAACAAATCCTACAGTTTTCCTTTGCTCCATTCCTTTGCACCAAATTCATGAAAAGTAGTACCATAGGAAACTTTCCAATTCGATGTTTTTATTCACTTTTCCTTTCAAGCATCAAGCGATTCTAGTAGGCAGGCTTGAGCAAGGAAAATCCTACACTAAAAAATGTTTTTGTGCTACTTCTATTACTTTGGACCCAAGCCACCGCCATACTAGCTCAACTCCTGTGCCCATCGACAAATGCACAGCTCAAACGCTACAGAGATAAATAATGATGGCGCTCAAGAGAGTCCATCACGGATAGCTAAGTTGCCCGACACCTCACCGCTTGTCATATAGTAGGATAAAATAATCATATTTCCGTTACTACGAAAGTGCTCAAGGGACAATATATATAACATGTAGAGTAAAAAGAGATGCAACAAGTGTACAACCTCTTTGGCGGCCATGTCGATCTCAGCGTGATTGGGTTGGCGGTGAGGATGCTCCGCTGACTTGGCTGTCGAGGAGGGAAGAAGATCTTAGGCGTCCGGAGATGGAGCCCGAGGTACTCTCTCCGCTGTGATGGAGGGTTTCATTGTTGGAGCAGCTCCGTGAGTTGTACGACGCCGAGGCTGAAGCGAGACAAGAGAGACAATGAACAACGTTAACCTGAGTGGAATTCTAATAGCATCTCCAATACATGACGAAAATACATAACCACAAAGTGCTAGATGTAAAATACATCAGCCGCCATCATCTCTGAACTTAAACCGTCAAAACTGAACTTAACTGTCAAACTGAACTTAACGTCAAACTGAATTTTGCTGTCAAACTGAATTTTGCTGTCAAACCGAACGCACTAGCAAGGTGAGGCTACACGTCGGTCGATCGACTTTTTCATCTCTGGTCACCGATTTTGCAGCCGTTGGATACGAAATCAAGGGCCTGCGGTTCATCTTCAACCTCCACCCCTCGAGCCGCCACCACCACCGCCAAATAGCAGCCCCGCGCCCACAAGCGGCGCGCGCGCCCGCCAAAAACACTCCCCACCGCCGGTCCGCCGCCTGCCATCCTCTAGGCCCCCAAGCCGAGCTTTTTCTCCGCCGATCCCCACGCCACCGCCCGCTAACGCCCGCCACCGCCGTGACCACCACCCCATCCTCGAACCCTAAGATAGATAGTGGGTACCTCTCCGGCGAGCCCCTCCCCGCTGCGGCTGGTTCTTCCTTCACCCCACGAGCCCCCCACCCCTGAAAATCGATCGACCCAAAAGTCGATTCAGTCGATCAAGTGTAGCAATCGAGCAGCATCGCAAGCAAGAGCAAGAGCGAGAGCAGCAGCGCGAGCAAGAGCAATAGCAAGAGCAGACCAGCAAGGGACCGAGAGCAAGAGCAGAGCAGCAGCAGCGAAGCGAGAGCTAAAGCAGCAGCAGCTCCTACTGATGTGGACGTCACCGCCGAGGGAGTGACGCCATGGAGGAAGTGGCCGCGACGCCGCCGCGGATGGAGCCACACCGTGTCGGCTCGGGACCGAGCGCCGACAAAGACCGTGAGATCGAATCAAGAAGAAAATGCGCGATTAGTGTACAACCTCTTTGGTGGCGCCGATTAGGCCGCAGCTTCATCCGAGGAAACGGTGATGATGATGCTCTTCCGGTGGTGCAGTGAAGACGGCGGTGTGGGAATGGAGGTGGCGGAAAGACGAGGGGAACATCGGGCAGCTCCTTGGAGGTGGAGGACGGGTGGCTGAACCGGCGGACGATGAGATCGACGACGGATCCTCATCCGCACGGTGGATGAGGGACGCCGAGGTGTTGCTGTGGACGACGCCGTCGGGAAGAGGCTCCGCTGGGTGGCGGACGGAGCAGGGTGGGGTTTCGCCGCGGTTTTCGCGGCCTTGGTGTATGAATGGGTGGGCGGATGGGATGGCAGTGGGGAACCATGGCTTAGAGACGCGCTTGTCCGAAATGTGGGTAAGTTACGAAAGTACCCCACCGATTTGAGGCGGTTCTTTCGGTTCAGGGGTACCACGGCATTTCGTGGTCGGGATTTCACAGAGGTGGGAGTTTTCGCGCTTGTAATTTCGGAATAGCAAGGCACGGGTTGAGATGGAGGGAGTTGTCTATATCTTAAATATTTCGGCTAACAAGGCGCGGGTTGAAGAGGCGGAGTTTCAAAGACGATAGACAGAGACGCTTAGCTTGAATTTTCGCATAACAAGGCGCGCTTGAAATTTCGAAGAACAAGCTTAACGTGTACCCAAAAAAGACAATTTGCACCTCAACACGCACAACACACACACAAACACCATTTAGACTAGAGTAAGGTACACGCATTGCACGCATGAGATTTGGCAACCAAATTATGAATAAATACCACATTATAGCATGCAAGCTTTGAGTCATATATGCATGATGTAGATGTTCGCTTAATTTTATAGTTCATTTCATTCAAAATCATCTAGTTTTTATAAGAAAGCTAATCTATTTTAAGATTCATGGAATTGTGCATTGTAAGACATAAAGTAAAAACAAATAATGGCAAATCATGTAGAAAACATTTGGGCAATTCTGATACGGAAGATTCTAGAACAAATAAGAAGTGCTTGTGTTTTGATGTTTGTGCATTATGCTTAAGTTCAACCATGGAGTCTTCTAGATTATACATGTGGCTAAATCTGGTGGAATCTAGATGATATCCAACGCCAAGAGTGCTCAAATTTGCCATCTTTGGACCATCGGATTCGCCTCATCCAACGCACCATCTTTCAAAGTTAAAGTTACCCGCACACAATATAAAAAATAAAATATAATATATATATATATATATAGGGTATAGATATAGATATGTGATGCAAAAGTCACCATCATCTCCAATTAGAATAGTGTGTCCATGCACGGATGCGACGTGGCCAAATGATGTCTGCCATCGGTATCTCAAATTCAAATCAGTCCGACCTTGTTCAATGTGTATACATTACAACATGCTCGCTTCCAAACCACACCACAGATCTCCATTATATTCATGCATGCATGGGTTTCAAACATCAGGATCTCTTATTCAAATATTTGAATTCAACTTTACATTGATTATGACCTCACCTATTCTTTTACACCCACACAGTAGTCTTCTTTATAATTGTACCACTAACTTTCTCTCGCATGCATGCACACACACTACCAATGGCATTATCCATCGCATGCATGCAATCTTTTTCTTCAGGTCGGTCTCCCATGAAGGCACACACCCACACACATCCCCTCTCCATCATATCGGCATTCTTTATCTCTCACGCTGCATGCGCAACGATCGATGTTCCTCTATGTATGTGTGTATATAGCTAGGTCTTTCATAGTTTTCACACAAACCGATCAATCGATATATCCAAAGGAGGTCTCACCTCTTTCCCACGCCCACATCGATCAATCTATACCTCTCTATATAGGATTAACATATATAGCTAATACACCCACATTAATTATATATCCAACGTCCCCTCTCATCATCCATGCCTTCCGCTTCATCTCTTAGACGCTGCACACAATGATGAAGACAAAGCAGTAAGGGCCCTGCCCCCCCTAACATCACTATATATCGAGGCTAATATGAATGTGATCATTAGACAATTGCTACTAAAAATGGTTTAAGTTCATGAATTGACCCTCCTCGTAAAGGATTAGCAATGCTTGGCCCCCTAGCTCATTTATTTTTCATGGCTCCGCTTGGCCCCCAAGCTCATTTAGTACATGTTCGCCCACTCTCTCTAAATATCGATCTCACACTTGTGCGTTCCTTCATAGTCTCCCTCCACTCGGCCCCTCGCACCATCTTCTAGCCCCCCACCGGATTTTGCCACATGTACAATCTAGCGACTCCATGGTTGAACTTAAGCATAATGCACAAACCTCAAAACAACAAAGGGTTCTCTTTGTTCTAGAATCTTCCGTATCATAACTGCCCAAACTTTTTTTCTAGTTGAATTGCCATTATTTGTTTTTACTTTATGCTTTACAACACACAATTCCATGAATCATAAAATAGATTAAAGGCTTCTTTGATTCAAAGGATTCTCAAAGGAATTTTGGAGGATTCTAATCATTAGGAATTTTTCCTATCTTGGTTGTTTGATTCGTAGGATTGTAAACCATAGGAATTTTTCCATATGATTCATTTGCACTAGATTTCATAGGAAACATCCCATCCACTCAAACCTCTTTGAAAGAATTATGCGGTTTTTCTATGCACAATCAAACACTCGTACAATCCTATAGGATTCAAGACGACATTCCACTATAATCCCATGTTTTTCCTATTCCCGCGTTCTTAATTTTTTTATAAAAACTAATTGATTTTGAATGAGATGAACTATAAGAATTAAACGAAGGGCTACATCAGGCATATATGACTCAGAGCTTACATGCTATAGTGTGGTATTTATTCATAATTTGGTTGCAAATCTGATGCGCAATGCACGTGTACCTTACTAGTACTTCGAGTATGTGAAAAACACGTAAATTAGAATACCAATGGCACGCTACAAAGTGTCTCTCTTATAGTTCATGAAGCCACATGGCACATGTGGAGGCGTTGTCGCGACCTCCTTGCGTGGATTGAACATAGTGACGTGCTGCTGGTTCCAGAAGAATGTACTCGCCCTCCATGAGCCATACCGGCGATACATGCACGAACCGAAGATGTGCACGCATGCCACGCACACACTCATTCCCTCGCACGCACACGCGGGTACACGGGCGGACGTAATTTTGTACCAAGATCCACCCCATGTGATAATTTGACGCGTGTAAAGTCGTTCACTTCATTGATGGTCAATTAATACAGCGCATGCAAATTGAATGGACGTGAGGGCGGAAGAAAGACATTATTACTCCAATGCAAGCATGCGAGTAGTTAAATCGTGGGTTGCTAGTAGTACTTCCATTGGTCTCCTTCAGATTTTGTGCCAATTTTGACAAGAATATAATATTTACGATTTGAGCAGTGTAGTACTTGAAATTTATGTTCCGCTAAACTCATCGGGAGCCGCTTTCGGCCTCAAACCAAAACCATCAATTAATCTTTACCTTGTTCCCATCACATTCAAAGCCTGCTCACACCTACTAGTACGCACTCAAACCTGAACGTGTTCCCACTATGCAGGTATTAGTACTAGTGCTAGTACTTAGGTTATAAAAAGGGAACTACCTAACCAAAATTACTCTACCTTTCCTCCTCATAAGTGCTTCTTCTTCATTCGCTGCTGCATGGCCGGTGAGCAGAGCTCTAGGTCGAGAACTACTCGTAATAAGGAGCGGCAACCAAGGCTGTGGAAAAAGAGGGCTCGCCGCCACGCAGAGACCTCGAAGATCTCTCACGGGCAGGCGATGGCTCCTGTGAGCGCCTCTAGCCGCTGAGGCGAACATGCCGAGCCAGCGGAGCTGGAGTCGTTATCCTCGACGGCATGCCCGATCAGCTCAATAAGCACCTCAATAAGCGTAAGGAGTTCATCCAAGGCTTGATGGAGTTGTTGAAGGAGAGCCTCGACGACATGCCCACCGAGCTCAATCAGCAGGGGAGTTGAACGCCGGCTTGGTGATGTTGTCAAGAAGAGCATTGCCTCGAGAAGAAGGCGACCGTGAAATCCTGCGACTTCAGGAGGACAAGGCGAAGCTCGCCACGAGATCGACCTGTTGAAGGAGAAGAACGCCGCTGGAAGAAGCTGCATGAGAATAGTAGTTCCTCGATGAAGATGTTGCAAGCCCTCGCCATGGAACATAAGGAGGAGTTGGCGAAGCTCGATCGAGCACCCGCCACTGTCAAGGTACGTAATGTGGCCGTGGAACAGATGATGAAGGCTCGCGTCGAGAAATCCCGCGTCATGGACAAAATGAAGAAGATGGCGGAGGAGACGCGCAAAGAGATGGAGGTCGTGGAGGCGAAGAAGCAGTTACGACTCCATGGCTAATTAGATCATTTGGGGTGATAATCTTCCTTCTTCTTTTGCTCCTGTGTTTCATCTTTTGCTTCGGGTGTTTCGCCGCACCTGTCACGTTCTTTGCGAGGCATGAATAGAACAATGGTTTTTTTAGGGAATGAATAGAACAATGCTAACAATGAGATGACTAGCAAATTATATCATTTTTATCGCCATATGGCACTCGGGCTGTCGTGTTTCAGGTTCCTTCGTCAGCAAAGACTACTCTAATGGAAAACTTGAGTATACCGCACGGTTCTTTGCTCCTCCTCGATCAGGTCATCGGTGCATTTATACGAGCAGTCAAATCACAAGGCCCCGCCTTCTAGCAGTAATGAGTCACAAATCACAAAGGCCTCGCCTCGTGAAACCGACCAAGCTAGACTGCCCCGCCTCTAGCCTTTTAAAAATGTATACTTTTGTGCAGAAGAGTATCGATGGATTGCGCCATGGAGCAAAACTTGAAATTAAAAAAGGTGGTACATAGAGAGAGCGCTGCCGCCAAATTATGCATATAGTACTATTAAAAGGCTAGTCACAATAATGGTGTCCAAAGACAACCCACCCTCAAATAAAACTAAGAGGGTGTTGATAATGCTTTTAGTCCCATGACTAAAAGTAGTGGGACTAAAACATGCTAGCCTCACCCATGCTTGGATCCAAATACTAAAAAGGCTAAAATCAAGTTAATGAGCATTTATTATCCTCCAAACCCTCCAATCCAGAACTCGCCTGTGTTAAAGGAGAGGAGTTAAATGAGTAGAGAGAGGACTAATCCATATTTTAGTAGGGGTACCCCTGACAAAAAATATTTAGTCTCAAGACTAGTTTTAGCCCCTCTTTAGTCAGGGGTGCTTGGAACTTTAGCCTCTTAAAGAGACTATTTTAGTCGACTAAAATAAGTCCCTTGGATCCAAGCACCTCTAAGCATCCCGGAATTTTTGACAAAACTAAGCACCCTGAAATTCTTTGACAACTAAACTGCTGGCTATATGATGTTGGCCATATATATTGTACGTATATAATGTGAAGAAACGAGTGGTAGTACTACACCAACTAAAAGATGAGATGTAAGAAATACTATTATGTACGTACTGAAGAGTTAAAGTAACGAGAAGAAACATAACATAGTTCGTCTGGGGCTCAAAGACAACACACCCTCAAATTAAATTAAGCACACCTGAAATTAAACTTTGCAACTATTCCGTAGACACCGCATTAGAACCACCATGAGCAACGACATCGCCACCTTACTCGAGTCCTCGCCCACGCCCTCGACTTCGCCCTTGTCCTCTTCCTCTTGGCCGATACTTCTTTGCTTGAACCGCATACTTGGCTGTTGCTCTTCATCCAACCCTTGTAGATATTGAAGCAAAGGTAGCCATCCATTGCAGCATAGTGGATGTGGTCTATATCTAGTACATTCGGCTGCCATGCATGACGATAAAACGGTATGGAGGTTTCTCCATTTTATCGCATTTAAGGATGAACCATGGCTCCTGCCAGGTCAGCATTGAAGGTCGACGAGAGGACACCAAATGATTCTTCCGGAGGTCGAAGGTGTTGCCTACAACGAGGCCTATCCGACGCAGGACTTCTTTGTCGCTACCAAAGTCTACAAGAACGAATTTGACTAGGTTGCTCTCGAGGAAGTCCTTAAAATCCTGGCACTCAACGCCGGCATGGCATATGTGGTAGACCAAGCATAAGTCATGCACGCAAACCTGATCACGGCGGCTTCTTCCTCTCTTCGCCCTTAGATCCTTCTCTCGCCCCAGACTGTGGTGTACTCAACATCTAGCCCAGCGACCCACTCATCATCCGAGTCTTCAACATGCCTCTCAAGCAAGAAAGGCATCCTTTCACCGTCATGAAGAACGGGTGTAGATGACGCCGAACTCATCGCCGGTGATGGTTCTAACCTTGTACTCACCGCCGATCGTGGAGATTTGGGACGCCATGGATTTGGGAGGAGGGTTAGGATTAGTGGAACTGCCGAATGTGAATGGACGGACGACTAGGAGCGAACCGCCGTAGTATTGAAGGATGTGCGAGGACGAGTAGGAGCGAACTACCAGCGTGCGAACGGCAGGGTAGTGTCCATTCTCCCATGATACGGGCTTCCGAGAGCCCTTGGATCTGAGATCGAACGGTTGCATGGCGTGATTCTAGACCTATGGGTGAATATCCTATCCTGGAGGGTTATTCTGCAAATTTTCAGCAACTTAGCATGCGACCGTTTGATCTCAGATCCAAGGGCTGCCATCAGCCCATATCATGGTCGCGCCTACCGCGACCGTCATGCCGCTGCATGGGTCGCGCCTTTGGAGATTTAACACGGTGCGTTAGGCTATCCGATGTTGGCATGTCATACATAGTCATCACTTAGTCACTCATACTACAACAAGGTTGGCTATAAGGTTGGCTATAAGTGTATTTTTTACTCCTCTCTATCTTTTTCTTTTGTATTTTCCGTCCCATAATATAAGAATGTTTTGACACTAGTGTAGTGCCAAAACGTTCTTATATTATGGGACACATGGAGTACTAGTATTTATTGCATTTGCCAAGGAGTGACCTCTTCCAATGAAATGGTGTTGCTAAGTTTGCTTCATTTAATTAGCTATAGACTCAAAATTGTATTTTCACCTAGGTACACGCGCTAGCACCGCTTTCTTCCTTGGGTCACCAAACTAGTCTCTCTCTTCTTGATTAACTTTCCACATCGACTTTATGCCTATGTGGCAAGCTTAAGCACCTGAGGAGCAAGTAAGTACAATAGTGCGCTTTACATGGCATTTTTGCATATGTGGAGGAAAGAGAGGCAAGGAAAAAGTGGAGAAGTGGGCTCTCATGCAAGAGCCAGCCTATACTACATGGTGGAGCATTGGGAGAGGCACCTGTATGGAGGTGGTCAAGAATCGGGAGACTCACGCCGGTCGTAGCGCCACAGTTAAAATGATAATGGCAAGTCAAATCACGGGGCCCCACCTATCCAGCCGTAGAATCATGTCAAATCACACAGCCCTCACGCTTGCAGCAGCCTACTCCCTCGCCTTTCTCGCGTCTCTGTCGAACCGACTAGGCGGAACTGCCTCGCCGCCACCGCAGAAAAGCCCCGCCGACTTTTAAATAGTATACAGATACTAATTTTGTATCCATGGATTGCACCCGCGCCATGGAGCAAAGCGCCTAGAAAACGGCGGTACACATGTACGGAGTATACAAGACGCCCGCCGCTGCTCAAGCTGCCGCATCCTGCACGGTCGGTCGGTCCGCACGCTGCTTCCAAATGGAACGCGGGCATATTGCGCTTGCACACACATGTGGGATGGCAATTGAGAACCGACCATAGGCACACTCCCCGCCCCACAAGTCGGGTGACTTAATAGAAGAGGGAGACGAGCGATAGTACTAGAGAAGTGTTGTACCACGTTGGTGCTCGGACGATCCCCGCAAGACACGGAAGATCAGTTCATCCATGCATGTGACCAGACTCCAGCAGACACGCCGGATTGGCTATCGCTACATATCGCAGGCTGTGTTGTACATGGCTGTAGTTGTGGTGAGAAATCTAAAAAGGTTTCTTGTCATCTCGCAAAATTAGGTGTCATGTGCTTCGGATCATCGCGAGGGTTAAACAGCGACAACCGAGTTGGGCTAGTCATTGGGGCACATGCACGAACAAAGGACTACTCGGCTGCCATCTAGGTCAAGCCGGCTATGTTAATTAGGACATCTATCGACGGACCCTTTTCTACGAAGTTTATCTTTAATTTGAGCTTTGTTCCTCGCCTAGTTTGTCCGTCGATTCATGTTGTCTCCTTTGGGCAGTGAGGTTATGATTTCTTGTCATGTGGCATTTTTTCGTGTTATATGTTATAATCCGCGCTTCGATCAAAATGACGACAATTGCGCCCGGCCACGTGCATGAAGACTTCTCGACAACATTGACGAGGTCAAGCCGGCCCGTAGAGACAAAAGAAAACTAGTACTACTCCACTATATAGGCAGGAGCCTCCGCTTGCTTGCTAGTGTTGCTCTTCCCACCGCCTCGCCTCTCCAGATCTAAACACGACAGCGGTGGCCACACACTCTCTCTCTCTCTCTCTCTCACCGCTGGTCACAGATCCAGCCGGATCCTCTCCGCCGGGAAGGTGAGAAGGTGCAACGCTCACGCGGTCGCCCTCGGCGACGCTTCTACCCACTCGCTGGCGGCCCCCGATCAGCCCGCTTTGTCGTTTTCTCCCAAGCACCGCTGGCGAGGGAGGGCTCACCCCTTCTTCCTCGCTACCATAGTGTGGGCAGATCCGCCTCCCGCCGCCCACCTAGCGACATCCCGCCACCATCGTATAACTTCCTTCAAACCGCCTTGTTTCACTTCCCGAGCTCCCGACGCCGCTGCATTTGTATCTTTTACTATTTCTCGTGCCCCTCAGATAGGATCGATCGGCTGTTCAAAACCACCTAATTTTTTACGCTTAAGAGGTAAAACTAGTTCATGCACTCAATCTAGTACTACTTGGTTCAAACAAGGAAGAAAGGGGTGGGGTGGGGAGGATTTGTTACCTGAATCTAGGACTTGGTCGAAAGAGGAAATAATGGGGGCGAAAAGTAGCAGAGACTGGCTATCCAACTGGTCTCTAGGTCTAATAGGGAAATAAAGGGAAACACAATACAAACTCAATATAAACCCGATCTATTGGTTGAAAAAGGAAAGAAAGTGGGGACTGGGGGACAAGTCAACAGAGTAAGTCCAGCACTAGATTTGCTAGCCTCACACAAGATAAGGTGGCTATACCGAACAAAAATGGGACCAACCTGATATCCTGTTCGATGTTTGTTGCCCCGAGCCACTCTTATGTAATGCCACCGTAAAATGTAGCAACAGACCGTTAAAAGTAAGGACACGTTAAACCAATGTTGTTTTCAATGTAATGCCTCCAAGAATATGAATCAATGGCACTTTTTACATGTCCCGCTAAAATTTCCCATTAAGATAAGTTGGTTCTTTTCGTTAGAAATGCAACTGTCCTGGTCCGCCTACTCTCCCGTGCCCAAAGTAATGTCGTATTTAACGATTGTCATTGTTAATCCTAATTCCCACACTAATATCTAGCAATGCCAGTGCTTTAGAAATTGCTACTGTTCTGGTAGGATTGCCATTCAGATAAGGAACATGCTTCTTTTCATTTTATGCATGTTTCATCACTTGTTAGTCACCCTCCTTTCCACCTTTTTTGTGCAAACAGAGATATACATTTCACGCCGATCTTAGTTGAACTGCACAAATGATATCCAAATTATAGTTGAGCATTCCAGAGCTTCACAACCAACCTTGATGTTGCTCAATTTTATTGTAACTAATGAAGAAGAAGCTCTGTGGGTTTCATTTTCTGATGGAAATGGAACCGGGGCTGGAGCCCTTTTCTTAAAAAAATTGAAGAAGAAGCTGCTAGCTCACGGGACATTGCTTCATTTTAGGTGAACTGCACCAAAAGGTCCCATGAATTGAATCATCCATGTTGGTGACTGAAAGAGCCAGCTTCAAAGATCCCGCCTAAGCACCCCTGCCTCCATCCTTGCAACGCACGGTACACCTCGCTTGCCACCGCTCAATTCCTAGTGTCACCGATAAAATGAAGTAATAATACAGTTAAAATAGAGCGATTGTCATCTCTATCATTTCATTTCCAATGTAGATAAAGAAAGTGCTTCTCTTTGTTAATGTATGTTTCATCAACTAGTCCCATTGTTAATGTTTAAGCCGCTTCGCAAACTGGGTGCTTAATTTTAGTTGATATGTACAAAATAGAGATTTAAATGTCTCAAGGCGCCTTTGTACTACCGCTGTACACCGATGTTCATCACCGCGTAAGGTGTATCTGGGAGACTTGGGACGATGTCCAAGATGAGGCGCATCAGATGAGGCGTCGTAGGCCCATCTCTCCTCGCAAAGATGGCATACTATGATACTATCGCAATATTTTATTCTATTTATTTTGTGTGTTTCATCAACTAGTGCCACTATAATGTAATCACGCTTTTTCATTATCTCAGCAAACAGGGTTATTTAGCTGCATTTTGGTGGAACTGCACAAATGTACGTATGGAACCGCATATATGCAGAAAAGTAGGTGTGCCAAGTAAAATTACCGACACCAACCATGCTGCATGCACGCATTGGAATCCACCACCACCGTGGGATGTGTGGCGCCTCGTGGACGGATCTTTCTCGCAGCAAATCATCTAACCAAATACTAGTAGCTTATATTGGCAGTTTTCTAGGGAGTACTCTTTTCTGAAAGAAGCACCAATCTATTTTTCTTTATTTGTACACTGTGTCACAACTTTGACCCAAAGGTCCAGAGCTATTTTACGGTGATTGGCGTAGTACTCGGAGACTGATTGTAAGCATGATTTTCATTAGCTGTCACACTGATTTTAAGCATGAGCAGGTGGAAGATTAGGTTAGTGCGAAGCTTACCTTAAACCCTACCGCCACCGTTGAAATGAGGCGAGCGTCGAGGGAACCATGGAGAACGGCGGGGAAGCGACGTCGCGCCATCCGGCCTCCTCTTGCGGTGGGAGAACGAATACTCCTGTGGCTCCGGCTGGCTCTGCACCCTCATGAACGACACACCATACTCGATCGATTCATTATCCTCTAGGTGCTCGACCTTCGACCTGTACGCCCACCACCTCCGCCTGACTGTCGCCTCGGGCGAATCTGTCTGCTTCATTGCCCAGAGGAGATACTGATGAACTCGAGGATCATGGCATGACTGCCGCCGAGGAGTACATGTACATCGCCACCGCCTCGCTCTTTCGCATACATTGCCACATGGCCCGCACCGTCCTCGAAATCTCCCACTCATTGTCAAACCAACTAAGGATCTCCTTCAACCTGGCTAACTTTGCCTGGTCGCCGCCGGCGATCTGCCTGATTCGCTGTTGCATCCTCTCCATAGATGTCCTTCTGAGTGGTCCGGTGCTAGCTTTGGAAGATGGGAGGAGAGACGGTGGTCTTGCAATAGAGAAGAAGGAGAGGCGAGATGGTGGTTTTGGAATGGAGATGATGGAGAGGAGAGGAGGTGGTTTTGCAATGGAGAAGATCAGAAGAGGGAGAGGCGAGACGGTGGTTTTGGAATGGAGATGATGGAGAGGAGAGAAGGTGGTTTTGCAATGGAGAAGATCAGAAGAGGGAGAGGCGAGACGGTGGTTTTGGAATGGAGATGATGGAGAGGAGAGGAGGTGGTTTTGCAATGGCGAAGAGGGAGAGGAGCGTGCGACAGTGATTTAGGATTGGACGAGAGGGTCGGCGCGCTGTGACTGGATCAAAATCAAAATCAATTTACCCTTCAATTAAGAAAGCGACCCACATTAACTAGTCTCCCTTTTATTCTGGGTCATAATTGACCATGATTTTCACACATAAAATATATGTTATACGTTGCAAAAATAATATAATTTGAAAGTTCATTCAGATACGAACCAAACGATACAATTTTTGGTGACATGCATTCACATTTTGCTTGTCAAATACAGTACGTGGTCAAACTTCGACCTAAAATACGCAAAACAACAAAAAAATACTTCCAAGACCAGCGCCGCTCTTCCGCTCTTCTCCTCTTAAACCACCGCCACCCTCTCCTGCTCCAATCTAAATGCAGCGCCGCCCTCTCCTCTTCCATTTCAAAACCACCGCCCCTCTCCCTGCTCCAGTCCAAAACCAGCATCGCCCTCTCCCGCTCTAATCCAAAACCAGCGCTGCTCCTCTCCTCTTCCATTCAAAACCACCGCCAAGAGTGAAGGTGCTGTGGAGAAGTAGATCGATGGAGGAGTACAACCGATACATGAGGATCGCAGACGGCGACCCTGTGAAGCTAACTAGGATGTTGGAGATACAGTCTTGGTTTGACAACAAGGACCAACTAGCGGCGACGGTGACATCCATGGCCAAATATCTGCAACAGAGCGAAAAGGCGGCGATACTCCCGGAGGGAGTCGCGCCGGAGTACATAGAGCTGCTCCTCTGGGCCATGGAGCAAACAGATTCACCAAATCCGATCGTGAGGGAGCGGTGGTGGGAGTATCGATCCCAGATGGAGCATCCACCAGAGATTGAAGGATCGAGCATCTACAGGGTGCCGTTTGTGAGAGTGTCCTGCCAGAGCGAGCCGGTGGAGTCTTCACGATCGAACCCAACTGCAAGAGGAGAAAAGCAGTTGGTCTCGACGACGCTTCCCCGCCATCGCCTCCCTCGCTGCTCACATCGCCTCACGGGCGGCTGCTGCCGCCGAGGAATAGGAGGGGCTGCCCCCAGCCCAATAGTCGGGCAGGTTGTGAATTGTCGAGGAGCTTAGGGTTGTCAGATTTGCAGGTTATGAATTGTGTTTTGTGTTGTGTATTTTGAGAGTACTTTCAGATATGAATGTCTTTTGAACTTCAGATTTGCAGATTGAGCATATGAAGTATTTTATGAATTCTAGAGATCTATTTTAGCACTTAAAAATGTAGTTTCATAGGAGTATAAAAGTGCATAATGTGATTCTCAGAGAAGAAACTGCAAGTTTCAGTTTCAGATAAGAAACTGCAAGTTCAGTTTCAGATAAGAAACTTTTCGTGAGGCGAGCATTTATATTAACACGGCCTTTTCAAACAGGGTTAACATCATGTTGGAAGTTTTATTCATGGTCAAAATGGAACTACCAGCCAGCTTAACATCATGCTGATCAACATTCATGCATAGCACATCTTCATATGATGCATACCAAAATGCCCACACAATGTCGAAAAGTAAACACAGAGAAAACGAGGGACGAAGTTTTGGCAAGTGTTGGACATGGTTTTGGGCTGCCCCGTCTAGGCTTTCATTTTTAACATGCGCAGCCCACGATCTCGGATGGGAGGTCCATAGGCCTGTTTGTATTTTTCTTAGGGCCGTCATGTATCGATCGGCCTATGGACCTCCCATCCGAGGTTTTATTTTTGGCAGCCCAATTTATATTTTTTTGAAGAAAACGCAGAGGTCTGTTCTATTTTTCTATATAAGAATAGGAACGCCAGGTCCAACTTATGTTTCCCTTCTAACTATATTATATATATTTAAATTATTTTATATGTTATTATATATTATTTTTATTGTCATCATATATTTAACAGATACTTACATATGTAAGAAAACAATATCCCACATCTTATTAACTTATAAAAATAATTTATTAACAAATAAAATCCTGGATTGTTTTGGCACGAAAATCATAGTGATTGTGTACAAAAGCTTGGTAAGATTTAAGGACAAATGTAATAATATCACTTATTATTTAAATATATTTATAACAAAATGCTCAACCCCTTTTTATTTTTTGATAACATTGCTGGCCCAACCCAACATTATAATTAGAATCAGCCCAGCAAAATCGTGTATTTCGAGAAAGTGCAAATGGCCTGTAATTTTTTAGGAAATAAAATAAATTGGCCGCATGGACGCTACATTATTTGTTCACCCAGCCCAGCTAATGGTTGTAATTCAAAAAAAGATCAAATTGACTGTAAATTCTACCGCGCAAAAAAAAGACTGTAAATTCTGAAAAAATGGGTTGAATACGTGCCACATTTTTGGAGGCTGAAATGTGGGCCAATAGGTCGAAGCCAACGCAAGTCGTTGTCAATTTAGTCAACAAATGATTATGACTTGTTAGCCGTTGGATTTACATCCAACGACCGCATCCATCTTCAATCTCTCGCCTTCTTCCTCCAGCCGCCGGACCACCTCCCGCCTCCTGCTGCTAGCAGCTCGCTTAGCACGCTTCGCTATAAAGCGCTACTCCACCGCTGGCCAGGCCATCCCTCCACCCTCCACACCTCCTGTTCTTCTCCACCGACCGCCGAACCACACCGCACTAGAACCAGCTAACCTCAGACACCTCTCCGCTCATGACTTACTCCTGCGCTCTTCCCATCTCCGCTCGTTGTTGTCCGGGCCTCGCCGCCGCCCACCACCTTGGATGCGCCGCGCGGCGTGGTCAACGTGGTCAACGAACGACACCATCGGAAGTAGATCGTGCGTGGAGAGGCTGACAGCTAGGTCCACGGCCGCACACAAGGAAATGCCTCCTTATTACGCGCAAAATAATGATTCCTCCACCTGACATCTGTGACCCACCGGAAGGGCCTCTGTATTTCACGAAAATAACGTGCCCCCCGCTGACATGTCGGACCCACCAGCTATATTCGCACGCAAGGAAGTGCCTCCTTATTACGCACAACAAAATGAATACTCCCTTGCCACCGGAACCCAAAGATAGTGGGAGGCTGACTTAGGGCCTACCAAGTTGACGGGACAGAGGGCTTTGTCAACTTAGTCAATATGAACGATTCTAGCTCCTGTTACCAGATGATGTTCATCCAACGGTCGAGTGCTTCTTCAACCTCTGGTCTTCTTGCTCCAAAGAGCCCAAACCAGCGCCGGTCGTGCTGCGCTGCTTTCTCCTCCTCCGTGGCCGGGTCAGGATGCCGCGGAGGCCTCACCGCCCCTACTACTCCCACCGCTGGCTAGGCCATCCTCTACTCACCCACACCCTTGTTATTCTGCGGCGACAACAGCCTCACACCGCAGCCGAACCAGTGAACCTCAGATCTTCTTCGCGGTGCATCCATCGCTGCGCCTTCCCCGCCCGAAGTCGCCCCTTCCTAGTCCTCGCCGCCGCCCACCGCCGTGGTGCTCTCGGCGCGCGTGGTCAACGTGGTCAAGGAACGACTTCCATCGGACGTGGATCAGACGTGGAGAGGCCGACACCGGGTCCACGGCCGCAACAAGGAAGTGCCTCCTTATTACGCCGCAAAATAATGATTCCTCCACCGACAGCAGGGACCCACCGGACGGGCCACCGATTTCCAAAAAATGTTTCTCGACCGCTGGGACCCACCAGCTACATCTTCGCACGCAAGGAAGTGCGTCCGGCAAAAAACGATTCGCTTCGACCGCTGGGACCCACCAGCTACATCTTCGCACGCAAGGAAGTGCGTCCGGCAAAAAAATGATTCGCCGACCGATCGCTGGGACCCGCCAGCTACATCTTCGCACGCAAGGAAGTGCTCGCTACCGACCCACCTGGTCGAAGCGCACGAAGCGTTGTCATTCTGGTCGCGAACGTACGCATATATATACTGTTCAATGTAGAGGCGCGCACGTGTCGTAGTAGAGGCACGTACGTGTCGTAGTAGAGGCACGCACGTAGTATGTACACGTACGTACAGCGGCCAGGGTGCAAGAAAGAAAATACGACCACGTATGTGTACATACGGGCGGGGTCTCGAATGCCTACTCGCACATACGCACGGCCAGGGCTCGTACATGGCTGGGTCGAACGGAGAAACAGCGCCGCCGCTGTGTTCATGGGGAGGCAACGCGCCGTGTTCATGGGGAGGCAGCGAATGCGCCGTGTTCATCGGGAGGCAACGGAACGCGTGGGAGCCAACCGCTGGGTCGAAACGGAATGCGTGGTCGTGTTCATCGGGAGGGCTTGGACGGAACAGCGATGGAACGAGGCCCGCGCATCGCAAAATGGAGGAAACAGACCTCCTACGTCCGGAACGGGGTCCTGTTGATCGGGAGGGGTGTGGCGTACCGCAAAATGGAGGAAACGGACCTCCTAAGGTCGAAACGGGGTCCTGTTGATCGAGAGGGGTGTGGCGTACCGCAAAACGGACGAAACGGACCTCCTACGGTCCAAATGGGTGTCCTGTTGATCGGGAGGGGTGTGGCGTACCGCAAAACGGACGAAACGGACCTCCTACGGTCAAAACGGGGGTCATGTTCATCGGGAGGGGTGTGGCGTACCGCAAAACGGGGCTCCATGGGATACTGTTCATCTCCACCGCCGACCTCCTCCAGCCTCCACGGCTCCTCGCTCATCCAGCCTCCACCGCGCACTACTCCACCGCCATCGCTCAACCACCCTCCACGGGCACCCTCCACCGCTCACTATTCATCCAGCCCTCCACACCACGGGTCCTGCTCAACCACCCTCCACGGGCACCCTCCACGGCTCATCGCTCATCCAGCCCTCCACACCACGGGTCCTGTTCATCCGAGGCAACGCCACCGCCACTATTCATCCAACCCCCCCACCCCGCAACGCCATCGCTTGTCCAATCGATCGACTTCGCTAGCAGCAGAGCGGCGAATCGCCGATCGGGTTCGCTATCACCATCGATCGATCGCCGGGTTCAAGAACGCGAGCTCGCAGCGGCAATCGCCGTGTTCGCTAGAGCCCAATGCCTCGCCGGGTTCGCTAGAGCCAACGCCGCGCACACACGCCACAGACGTATATGAGAGAAACGCGCATCGCCGCCCCCGACCTCCCACCGTAACCGAGAACTCCCGAAATTTTCCTCCCTCGCTTCTACCACGGTTTTTCCGTCATGGACGGCCCAAAGAATGTCATGCAGCTGCGTCTCCGCCCGCCCAGACAAAAAGCCCATTTTCTGTCATGATTTTTGTCATAGAAGTAGGAGCCCACCACATCTATGATGATACCGGTTTTGTCACAATTATCGCCATAGAAGTGTCATATGTATGAGAAAAAAATTTGCTCGCCCAAAATGCCACGGATGTGTCTTTTTTTGTAGTGATTGATTGCATGTGATGTTTATCTTTTATGCATCTTATTTTCCTTAGATCGACGGTAGCATTATAAGATGATCTCTCACTAAATTTCAAGGTATAAGTGTTCTCCCGAGTATGCACCGCTATGAAAGTTCTTCGTGGCCGAGACACCACGTGATGATCGGGTGTGATAGGCTCTACGCTCAAATACAACGGTGCAAAATAGTTGCACACGCGAATACTCAGGTTAAACTTGACGAGCCTAGCATATGCAGATATGACCTCGGAACACTGAGACCGAAAGGTCGAGCGTGAATCATATAGTAGATATGATCAGCATAGTGATGTTCACCATTGAAACTACTCCATCTCACGTGATGATCGGACATGGTTTAGTTGATATGGATCACGTGATCACTTAGATGATTAGAGGGATGTCTATCTAAGTGGGAGTTCTTAAGTAATATGATTAATTGAACTTTAATTTATCATGAACTTAGTCCTGATAGTATTAGCATATCTATGTTGTAGATCAATAGCTCGCGTTGTTGCTCCCCGTTTATATTTTGATATGTTCCTAGAGAAAAATAAGTTGAAAAATGTTAGTAGCAATGATGCGGACTTGGTCCGTGATCTGAGGATTAACCTCATTACTGCACAGAAGTATTATGTCCTTGATGCACCGCTAGGTGACAGAACTATTGCAGAAGCAGATGCAGACGTTATGAACGTTTGACAAGCTCGATATAATGACTACTTGATAGTTTAGTGCACCATGCTTTACGGCTTAGAATCGGAGCTTCAAAGACGTTTTGAACGCCACGGAACATATGAGATGTTCCAAGAGTTGAAATTAGTATTTCAGACTCATGCCCATGTCAAAAGGTATGAGACCTTTGACAAGCACTTTGCCTGCAATATGGAGGAGAATTGCTCAGCTTAGTGAGCATGTGCTCAGAATGTCTGAGTACTACAATCACTTGAATCAAGTGGGAGTTAATCTTCCAGATAAGATAGTGATTGACAGAATTCTCTAGTCACTATCACCAAGTTACTTGAACTTCGTGATGAACTATAATATGCAAGGGATAACGGAAACGATTCCCAAGCTCTTCGTGATGCAGAAATCGACGAAGGTAGAAATCAAGAAAAGCATCAAGTGTTGATGGTTGACAGGACCACTGGTTTCAAGAAAAGGGCAAAGGGAAGAAGGGGAACTTCAAGAAGAACAGCAAGCAAGTTGCTACTCAAGTGAAGAAGCCCAAGTCTGGACCTAAGCCTGAGACTAAGTGCTTCTACTACAAAGGGACTGGTCACTGGAAGCGGAAACTACCCCAAGTAATTGGCGGATAAGAAGGATGGCAAAGTGAACAAAGGTATATTTGATATACATGTTATTGACGTGTACTTTACTAGTGTTTATAGCAACCACTCGGTATTTGATACTGGTTCAGTTGCTAAAAGTAGTAACTCGAAACGAAAGTTGCAGAATGAACATAAACTAGTTAAGGGTGAAGTGACGATGTGTGTTGGAAGTAGTTCCAAGATTGATATGATCATCATCGCACACTCCCTATACTTTCGGATTAGTGTTGAACCTAAATAAATGTTATTTGGTGCTTATGCTACATGAATATGATTTGATCATGTATATTGCAATACGGTTATTCATTTAAAGTCAAAGAATAATTGTTATTCTGCTTACATGAATAAAACCTTCAATGGTCATACACCCAAGGTGAATGGTTTATTGAATCTCGATCGTAGTGATACACATATTCATAATATTGAAGCCAAAAGATGCAAAGTTAATAATGATAGGCAACTTATCTCCGACAATCGCCGCTTAGGTCATATTGGTGTAAAGAGCATGAAGAAACTCCATGCCGATGGACTTTGGAATCACTTGATTATGAATCACTTGATGCTTATGTAACCATGCCTCATGGGCAAGATGACTAAGACTCCGCTCTTCGAACAATGGAGCAAGCAACCGACTTATTGGAAATAATACATACCGATGTATGAGGTCCGATGAGTGTTAAGGCTTATGCAAGTATCGTTATTTTCTGACCTTCACAGATGATTTGAGCAGATATGGGTATATCTACTTGATGAAACACAAGTCTGAAACATTTGAAAAGTTCAAAGAATTTCAGGGTGAAGTGGAGAATCATCATAACAAGAAAATAAAAGTTTCTACGATATGATCGTAGAGGTAAAATATTTGTGTTACGAGTTTGGCCTTCAGCTAAAACAATGTGAAATAGTTTCACTACTCACGCCACCGAACACCACAAAGGTAATGGTGTGTCGAACGTCATAACCGTATTTATTAGATATGGTGCTATCTATGATGTCTCTTACCGATTTACCACTATCATTTTGGGATTATGCATTAGAGACAGCTGCATTCACGTTAAATAGGGCACCATCTAAACTGCGCTGAGACGATACCGTATGAACAATGGTTTGGCAAGAAACCAAAGTTGTCGCTTTCTTAAAGTTTGGGGTTGCAATACTTATGTGAAAAAGTTTCATCCTAATAAGCTCAAACCCAAGTCGAGAAATGTATCTTCATAGGATACCCAAAGGAGATAGTTGGGTACACCTTCTATCATAGATCCAAGGCAAGACATTCGCTGTTAAGAATGGATCCTTTCTAGAGAAGGAGTTTCTCTCAAAGAAGTGAGTGGGAGTAAAGTAGAACTTGATGAGGTAATCAGTACTGCTCCCTTATTGGAAAGTAGTTCATCACGTAAATCTATTCCTGTGACTCCTACACCAATTAGTGAGGAAGCTAATGATGATGATCATGTAACTTCAGATTAAGTTACTACCAAATGTAACATCCCCAAAATTCTAAATTTTGGAATGTTATATTAAATAAATAACTATGCTTGATTGTCTGATTGTTGGTTTGATGGATTGAGTGAAACTGATTGAAATTTGAAACTTTTGAAAGTTGAATGAGAGGGAATGAAATGACTTTCCCAAAACTTTCCCTTTGCCTTTTGGATCCCAATGAATTCAAATTCATACCAACACCAAAGCCTAGAGTGAGGATGACATGACTTCTTCCATTTTTAAATGAATAGGGTTTTGGAAAAAGATTTGAATTTCATTTGGGAAGTTTTCAAATCCAAAGCTTTATGCAACTCAATGATTTTCATGAGGGAAGATAAAATGACTTCTTCAATTATATGAAATAGGAGTTGGAAGTTATAATGAATCAAGTTGAAAATCATTTGAAAGTGCTTTGAAACCCTCTTTCAAATTTTGAGTTTTGAATTTGAATTTCAAACTTTGGCATGTGGGAAACATTTCAAAAAAACTAAGCCTGATAAATACTTGATCAAAAGTATGAGAGGAGCAAACATGACACTCCAAAAATATCAGAGGAAACAATGCCAAAAGATTTGGATTCAAATCTGAAATTTATTTGAATTTGAAAAAAATTAGATTTTTATGAAGTTTGGATTTTGACTTTGGAAAAATGTTCAAATGAAAGGGAATATTCCCCTGATCATTTTGGTATATATATACCCTATATAAAATATTTATAGTTTAGGTTTTATTTTTGTTTTGTTTTAATAAAAAAAAAACCCTGGGCGCCACCAAAGCCACCCCAGCCCCAGCCAGCAACCACCTCACCCTCACCTCAGCGCTGCCCAAGCCGAGCCGCCCACTAGGCCAACAGCCACCCCATGACCACCATGCTCCCTCGCCTGAACCTCCCAGGCTTGGTCGACCGACCGAACCCCTCTCTCTCATCGACCATGGGCCCGCCCGCCTTCTTCCTCGCCTCGCCCACGCCGCCGGAGATCCACCGGATCCCAAGGATCCGGATTCCCGACGCCTCGATCCCTTCCGAGGCCACCCCGACCCCGGCTATAAAGCCGAGGCTCCGCACCCCATTCCCCCTAGCGACGCCCCCTCTCCTTCTCCCTCCCGAGCTCACCGGAGCACCGAACCCTCCCGCCAAAGTCGCCACGACGCCTGTGCACCCCGACCTCCCTAACACCACCGAACCCTCCCCGTGCTCAGTCGCGTCTTCCCGACGACTCATGAAGCTCGCTGACGCCTTGGACGCCTCCGACGACTCACGCCCCGCCATTGTCCGCTGAGTCCGTGAGTCCCGATCTCTCTCCCTGCTCGATCTTAGATCGACGGCTCGATTAGAAACCCCAAGGGGTATGTTTTATTAGAAAACCGGCCGCCCGAACGGTTTTATTTTAGTTAGGTTTTATTATTAGGCCGTTCGTTTTAGTTAACCCTAGGCCCATTTAGCCTATCTAACGACAGGGCACAGCTTTAGGCCCATTAGGCTTTTTCTTTTATTTGATTTTCTGTTTTAGCGAATAGTTTCAATTTTCAAAATGTATATCTTTTATTCTGTTTAATATTTTGAGTGATTCTTTTTTGTTGGATTGCAAATTTTATGTAGTTTCCGAAAAACATATATTTAGCTATGTTAAAAATAATTAAAAATGCTTTAATATTATTTTAGTCAGAATAGTAAATCTGCTATAGTTTTAGTTAGAAAATTATTTTTGCATGATTCTTTTGCCATCACTTTATTTTGATTTTGCCAAACCCTAGAAATTAACTTTGGTATTTTAGGTTAATAAATAATTAATTCTAGGCAGAATCCTATTAATCCTAATTAATTGACTAGTTCCTGTTTTCCTAATTAATTAATTAGTAAATTAATTTATTTTTAACTTGTGATAGGTTATTCTAGGTTAGTTTCTGTCATTCTAGTAGATGAACTTTTATTTATAATTAATAAAAGTTTTAAATTAATTTTCTTAATGGAAATTGGATTAGGCCTAAAATGAGTTTTATAATAGCTTTTAAATTAATTCTTTTTGCTCCTAGTTGCTTAATGAAACCTTTTCTGTTAAGTTAACCTAAAACCATGATTAGGTTATTTTTTAGAAATTTTTGTTATACAAAAACTAATTTTGCTATTGTTTGGAGTAGGGAAAAACTTTGAATTGGATTTTCTTTGAGTTTTCTTTTTGATTTGGTTTTGTTTGTTTTGTTGTGCTATGTTACTTTTGTTATGTTGTGTTTTGTGATCCTATTGCTATGAGCTTATTATAGTTATTGTTTGCCTCGGTAGAATTTCCGGAGTGCGAAGATTACTACTACGAAACCCTAGTTCTTTCGAAGATCGTCAACCAGGCAAGTTCACTTTGACCATGCTTTCATACCTATGTTTTATTGCATATAGTGGCACCTTTGCAACAATCCCTCCAGTAGTGATATTGAATCCTTGTAGTTGAGTAGTATGCATGAGGTAGGAACCCACCCCCTGTTACCAAGCCCGGACGATATTTTATTTAATGCTACGCTATAGTAGACGGGTTTGGTATGAGTACTCGGGAGTGGTGTGAGAATGGAGGATCTACGCCAATGACGACAACACCATGATGAAAGCTGCAAGGACTGCATCTTCAAGGCCTCAAGACTTCAAGACTCGAGACAGAATTCAATACACACTCATCGGGTGAAGGATTTGTTGACGGGCACCCTGGAGAAACCAGTGGTTGGCGGGATGCATGGAGAAGCGCCATGACATCTTGCGGAAAGCTTCACCCAGACTCAAAGAGACGGAAGAATACTTCATGCCCGAAGCTTACCTGCAACCGCAAGTCATTATGGGCTCGCTTGGTTGACCTTAGTTGTGACTGGCCGGGGCGGTGCTAGCAGATGTAGAACTATGGTAGGATTGGATGGGTACGGACGGTGGTCGAGGAACTCTTTGGAAGACCATGTTTCGGTCATCTTGTTCTCAAACACTCAAGTGCGAGAACGTAAAGAGAGGATCGAATCTTGCGGGTAAAGTGTACAAACCTCTGCGCAGAGGGTTATAACCTAATCGATTAGCCGTGTCCCCTTACGGACAATTTGAGCCTCGGACTTGGATCTATCTCGAACTCTCAACACCGGATTGATAACTTAATTGTGGGCAACTTATGATGATTGTGGGCTATGAGACATCGGTTGGCGGAACCATGTCATGATAGAAAACTCCTTAGTACAGACTTCATTCTATTCCTTTGATGTAGGTAAAATAAAACCAGCTTTTACGCAAACAAAACTCAGATACAGAGCCATAAAGCCATACTGCATATAGTATAGTTTATTATCTGTTTTCTCTTATTGTGATCTTGCCGGTACATTCAATGTATTGACCTACACGGCTGCAACGTATCATGTTGCAGATATTTACATCGACGAGTAAGAGTTACGATCAGGGTTACGGTTCACACTCAACCCGCCGATGGCGTTGATGGGACTCCACACCGCTTGATTTGTTTCGCTGATTATTATGAGGTATATATCATTTTACGTTATTTATACATGTGATTGCACTTTGATATATACATTGATGTAATGTGTGCCAAAGATACCGATCCGTGGATGGCACGAGAATACGGAGGCTTGACCGTCTCGAGGTCGGGTCGCTTCTGAGATGGTATCGAGCACATGTTGACCGTAGGACGTGACCCTAGAAATCGGAAAGCCCTAGGACAGGAAATCTCTAAAACTTTATTTTCAAAAGGATCCTTTACTTCGCCTTTTCTGATTTTATCGATAGACCCTCAAATAGTTAGAATATACCCTTATCCTTTGATCACCCGGAGGATCAATCAAGACGCCCAAGAAGGATTTGATATCGGAGAACTGATGACCCTTCGAATAAAGAGGATTTCTCCATTAGAATCTACAACAGTTGAAGACTCAAGACTTGAAGGATCTGGAGAATTATTTGACCTTTAGAAGACCAAACCCTGCTATATACCTACGTTAGATGCGATGATTTTGTGAGCTGTCATTTGTTTGATGTTTTCCGACAGCCCCAAAATAAAAACTTGTTTCTTCAAAACTATTGGTTGTATTGTGTGTATATCCGCCCCCATCTCTCACCTCACCCTAAAACCCTTGAACCCCATAGATGATGAATGAAGTTAGACTGATATTCTCTGGATCAAGACTCACCGGAGGCGAGCTATGGATGCGAACATGGAGAGTCACTTGGGAACAATTTGGTTTCAAGGAAGTATGAGGTCCAATACGCTCTTCAAGATTTTACGTAAAGTGCTGCAACCTGGTGGAAAATGCATCAAGCCATACAGGATTTAATGGAGCAAGAACTTGGGAGGATTTCAAGAAGACCTGTTGAGATCACGCCTTATCCGAAGCACCATGATACACCAGGAATTAAACCTTGTGCTCGCAAGATTTATGAGAAATAGGACACACCTGGGAGGAACACAAGGATGGATGCCCTCATTGTGAGGAGAAACACCCACCGAGGAATGCCCAACTAGTCGGTGACTTGCTTCCTGTGTGAAGGAACCACCCACTACCCGTGCAAAGGTCACATTTACTCCACGGTGCAACGAACTATCCCAAGCAGGAAGATGGAATGAAAGAAGCCCTCAAGGAAGATCTAGAAGAACCAAGAATGACTGAAAGTGTTGAAGACCTGGATGGAGAAGGTCTCAACAGGTTTTACTCAATGCCTGCTATTCATGTGGAGAAGAAGGACATTTTCACAAGATTGCACCAAGGAAAGAAAAGAGTATCCGGATACTTCCCGACTTAAAGCAATAGAGTTTGATCCACGGGAATAGAAGGATTGATCGAACGAGGAAACCCGGAAGAGAAAACAAAGACACCCTCGTAACAACCCAATTTCTGCAAATAGGGACAAGAGTCATATTACCTGTTTTGAATGTAAGGACGCCGGGCATTATGCCAATCATTGTCCCGAAGGAAGCAAGGAACTCAAGGAGCAGCACCATCTCCAAGAAGCCCAAAACTTATCGAAAGTCATTTGTTTTCGCTGCAAGGAAGCAGGACATTATGCTACTAAATGTTCCGACAAGACGAAAGTGGAGCTGAGTAGTTGGAATTTTGATAATAAGAGTAGTAGGAAGCAATTTCATTTTCATGAGCTCAATGAATTGAGCTATGTAATAGATTACTCAGGGATTGTAATAGTTCGTGACTCAATAAAGTTGTAATGTCACATGCTGAAAAGCTTTAAGGAGTTGCCATGTTTTATCTTGGAAATTAATATTCTGGATGAACATGGAAGAAAGTGAGTTGTGATGCATAAACAGGAAATTGGATTTGAGTTTGAAGTTTTTGTTTGGATAAATATGAATTTGTGCCCCAGGAGATAAGTACCTTATTCTGAGCATCAATTCTGTTTCACAACTGCAGATGACGACCCTTTACGAGTCTTTCCTTAAAGGTCCTGAAACGATCATGACCCTGACAAGTGATCATGATTACCCGAAGATCCTGAAGGACATGATGAAGCATATTCACCTTGAAGGAGATGCAGTCTACAAAGGCTACCCCTTCATGCATAAGGGAGTGGAACTTTGGTATGTGGAGGTACACCTCCACCATTTGAAAGGAGTTTGCCCAAAAATGATGGGGCAGTACTTTTTCATTTCACGTGTGCCACAAGCAACTTTCTTCGATGCTGTTCCTGAAGCAGCCATGGAAGCCATACGTCAGATCGGAGAAATACTTGAAGCAAGACTCCGTCATACTCAGGAATACCTAAGTGAAGTGCATACGGAGATGATGGAGGTGAAGCTCAAGGCCACCACAATGAATCAGGAGATTGAAGAATTCAAGGCACATGTCGCACAATTCCAGTGGGACTGAAGAATCCCCAATGAAAAAAAAATGAATAAAGTTGGAAGTAATGTCCACCATACCAACCATGTGGGTGGCAGCATTTGTAACAAAGTACTTATTGGAATTTGGATTCACGAAAAATGATTAAGGATGTAATGAAAGATTGTTATGAGAATAATGAGATGTTATGTGCATTTATTTTGGTCATAGTACCCTGTAAAACCACAGGATCAATGAAGAAAGAAATGTGTTATTCATGACGGTCCATAGGAGGAAGCTGGACAAAATAAGTTGGAGTTTTGTTCTTGATATGATGGTATGAAGTAACAGAGTACTATTGGAATTAAAGAAGGTGTAACAAGAGAGTTACTCCAAAGATGAGTTAAAACTGCACTAGTGTTGAAGTGGGCCATAACCCACAGGCCCAGGATTTTCGAGAAGGAACCGTTGTAACCTTGATGAAGGAATAAATTGGAAGAATCAGCAGTCCAATCAGCATACGTTTCGTAGGAGGTTACGCAAAAACCTGAGAGTGGTGAAGTAACGATAGATGTTTGTTCAGCTTGCAGAAACCATGGATTTACTCGAACCCAGTTCGAGAACAAGAGAAATTCTGCAATGCTGTGAGTATGACCGAGTGTTAGAATACGAGATTCGCTAAACCTTATACTGTGGTAATGATCTGGTGCGGAATGGATTGATCACCATACCGACTTACTCGTATCTTTCGCTCTTGCTATTTGGAATGGTAAATCTGAGAGACTTAACCATAGTAAAGTGACGACGCTGTTGAAGCCTTGCTTAAGCCCTAGAGTGGTAGGATGATAGGCCCATGTACATGGCAGCTTGTTATAAACGTAGGTTATACGGTGAGGTTCAACCTGCACCCGTTTTCTGCAGGAGAAAACCATAAATTGTAGACCACCACGAGTGTTTCGATAGTTATTTAGAATGGACACGGACCTATCGCCTAAGAAGATCCCGCCCTCTGACGAACCACAACTTTGACGAACCGACCCAAGCTTTTGAGGAAAACTCTATGCTTCCGACGTAAGAGCTTTAATGAAGGAGTTATTGTAAGATATGTGAAGATACATACATTGTCAAGCACTCGGAGGAAATATCTGAGTTTATTGGAACCGTAACCTTGATTTTAAGTGTGGTAGCCCACCGACCTTTCTCGACTGAACATTCGCTAGAAGACCCCAACCCCTAACCTTTTCTTGTTAGTTTCTTCAATCTCGAGGACTAGATTCATTTTAAGTGTGGTAGGTTTGTAACATCCCCAAAATTCTAAATTTTGGAATGTTATATTAAATAAATAACTATGCTTGATTGTCGATTGTTGGTTTGATGGATTGAGTGAAACTGATTGAAATTTGAAACTTTTGAAAGTTGAATGAGAGGAATGAAATGACTTTCCCAAAACTTTCCCTTTGCCTTTTGGATCCCAATGAATTCAAATTCATACCAACACCAAAGCCTAGAGTGAGGATGACATGACTTCTTCCATTTTTAAATGAATAGGGTTTTGGAAAAAGATTTGAATTTCATTTGGGAAGTTTTCAAATCCAAAGCTTTATGCAACTCAATGATTTTCATGAGGGAAGATAAAATGACTTCTTCAATTATATGAAA
>JAHIAM010005055.1:0-21052 GCA_021605205.1 Aegilops longissima | reverse complement strand
CATGGTGATGGATAGCAACGAGAGGGAGAGGTCCGCCCACGCACTCAGAGACCAAGCGGAAGCCTATATCAACGCTTGATGGTGACGCCTCACGATCCAACCGATCCAAGCGCCAACATCTCGCACCTCCAAGTTCTTGGCACATGTTCAGCTCGATGACGATCCCTGCCCGATCCAAAAGGCCGGGAGGAGTTCCACAACACGACGGCAGGACGATCTTGATGTTCTATCAGCCGCAGGCTTCGCCAAGCACCGCACAATATGACCGAGGTGGAATATGGTGGAGGGGGCACCACACCTGCAAGGAACCATCACGAAGATCAACTTGTGTGTTCTAGGGTGCCCCCCCCTGTGACTAAAGGAGCAAGGAGGGGCCGCCAGCCCTAGGGGCGCAAGGAGGGGGGAGTCCTCCTCAGTAGGAGTAGGACTCCCTTCCTAGTCCTACTAGGAAGAGGGAAGGGGAAGGAAAGAGAGGGAGGGGAGAGGCGCCTCCTAGTCCAATCGGACTCCCATGGGGGGGCCACCTCCGGTGCAGCCTCTGGCCCAATAAGGCCCATAACTTCCCGGGGTTCCGAACCTCCCACCCGTTTTCTCCGAAACTTCCGAACCTTTCCGTGTCCGAATATAGCCTCAATATATCAATCTTTATGTCTCAAATTTCGAGACTCCTCGCATGTCCGTGATCACATCCGGACCAACTCCTTCGTACATCAAAATACATAAACTCATAATATAACCCATCAAACCTTAGCGAGGACCTCACGGTTCGAGAACAATGTAGACATGGCCGAGACACATCTCGGTCAATAACCAATAGCGGGACCTGATGCCCATATTGGTCTTTACATATTCTACGTAAGATCTTTATCGTCGCACCAAACAACATACGTGTTCCTTTGTCATCGGTAGTTACTTGCCAGATTCATCGCGGTATCCAATACCTAGTTCAATCTCCATCGCAAGTCTTTACTGCTAATACATTATCTCACAGCTAACTCATTAGCTGTAATGCTTGCAAGGCTTAGTGATGTATTACCGAGAGGCCCAGAGACCTCTCCGACAATCGGAGTGACAAATCCTAATCTCAAATACGCCAACCCAACATCCCTTTGGAGACACCTATAGTACCTTTATAATCACCCAGTTACGCCAGACGTTGGTAGTACCCAAAGTGTTCCTCCGTAAACGGAGTTGCATAATCTCAAGTTATAGGAACATGTATAAGTCATGGATAAAAGCAATAGCAACATACTAAACGATCGGATGCTAAGCTAATGGAATGGGTCATGTCAATCGATCATTCAACTAATGATGTGACCTTGTTAATCAAATGACAACTCCTTTGTCTATGGTTAGGAAACTTAACCATCTTTGATTAACAATAGTCTAGTAGAGGCATACTAGTGACACTGCTTGTCTATGTATTCACACATGTATTATGTTTCGTTACAATTCTAGCATGAATAATAAACATTTATCATGATATAAGGAAATAAATAATAACTTTATTATTGCCTCTAGGCATATTTCCTTCAGTCTCCCACTTGCACTAGAGTCAATAATCTAGTTCACATCGCCATGTGATTTAACATCAATAGTTCACATCTATATGTGGTTAACACCCATAATTCACATCGACATGTGACCAACGCCCAAAGGGTTTACTAGAGTCAGAATCTAGTTCACATCGCTATGTGATTAACACCCAAAGAGTATTAAGGTGGATCATGTTTTGCTTGTGAGATAATTTTAGTCAACGGTTCTGCACATTCAGAGCCGTAAGTATTTTGCAAATTTCTATGTCTACAATGCTCGCACGGAGCTACTCTAGCTAATTGCTCCCACTTTCAATATGTATCCAGATTGAGACTTAGAGTCATCCGATCGGTGTGAAAGCTTGCACCGATGTAACTCTTTACGACGGGCCTCTTTATCACTCCATAATCGAGAAATATTTACTTAGTCCTCACTAAGGATGTTCTGACCAATGTCCAAGGATCTACCTTAGATCACTATTGTACCTTCCCAAATTCAGAGTAGGGTATACAATAGATCTGGTACACAGCATGGCATACTTTATAGAACCTATGGCCAAGGCATAGGGAATGACTTTCATTCTCTTTCTATCTTCCGCCGTGGTCGGGTTTTGAGCCTTACTCAATTTCACACCTTGTAACACAGGCAAGAACTCTTTTCGATCGTTCCATTTTGAACTACTTCAAAATCTTGTCAAGGTATGTATTCATTGAAAAACTTATCAAGCGCCTTGATCTATCTCTATAGATCTTGATGCTCAATATGTAAGCAGCTCACCGAGGTCCTTCTTTGAAAAACTCCTTTCAAATACTCCTTTATGCTTTTAGATAATTCTACATTATTTCCGATCTACAATATGTCATTCACATATACTTATCGAAATGATGGTGCTCCCACTCACTTTTAGTAAATACAGGCTTCACCGCAAGTCTGATAAAACTATATGCTTTGATCAACTTATCAAAGCGCTTATTCCAACTCCAGATGCTTGCACCACCATAGATGGATCCTGAGCTATGATTTTGTCAAGACCTTTAGGATTGACAAAACCTTCGTTGCATCATATACAACTCTTCTTTAAATCCATTAAGGAATGTAGTTTTGTTTATCCATTTGCCGATTTCATAAAATGCGCAATTGCTAACATGATTTGGACAGATTTAAGCATCGCCAGAGGAGAAAATTTCATCGTAGTCAACACCTTGAACTTTGTCAAGAACCTTTTTCGACAAGTCTAGCTTTGTAGATAGTAACACTACTATCAGATCCGCCTTCCTCTTGAAGATCCATTTATTTAACATGGCTTGCGATCATCGAGCAAGTCAATCAAAGTCCATACTTTGTTCTCAACATGGATCATATCTCGATTTTATGGCCCAAGCCATTTCGGGAATCGCTCATCATCGCCTCATAGTTCGAGGTTCATCATGGTTTAAACATGACTTCCGAACATGATTACCGCATCACCGGGTGCGGATTTACTCGAAGACCCACGAGGTTTGTAGCAACTTGATCTAAGTTTCATGATCACCATCATTAACTTCCTCACTAATTGGTGTAGGAATCAGAACTGATTTCGTGATGAACTACTTTCCAATAAGGGAGAAGGTACAAACCTCATCAAGTTCTACTTTCCTCCCACTCACTTCTTTCGAGAAAACTTTTTAGAAAGGATCCATCTTAGCAACAAAAAATTGCTTCGGATCTGGATAGGGTGTACCCAATAGTCACCTTTGGGTATTCTATGAAGACGACTTATCCGAGGTTAGAGCTTATCGTGAAAACTTTTCCATAAGCATCACAACTCCAAACTTTAAGAAACGAACAGGTTTATCGCTAAACCATAGTTCATACTGTCATCTCAACGGATTAGATGGTGCCCTATTAAACGTGAATGCATGCTCTAATGCATAACCCAAAACCATAGTGGTAAATCGGTAAGATACATCATAGATTGCACCATATCCAATAAAGTGGGTTATGACGCTCGACACACCATTATGCTGTTGCCCTGGGTTTGAGTAGTGAAACTATTCCACATTATTTTAATTGAAGACCAAACTCAGAACTCAATTATTCGCCTTCACGATCAGATCGAAAACTTTATTTTCTTGTTACGATGATTTTTCCACTTCACTTTGAAATTTTTGAACCTTTCAACTATTTGACTTATGTTTCATCAAGTAGATATACCCATATTGCTCAAATCATCATGTGAAGGAAAATAACGATATTTGCCATTTAGCATCAACACTCATTGGATCGATACATCGGATGTATTATTTCCAATAAGTCAAGAGTTTGTTCCATTGTTCCGAGAACGGAGTTTTAGTCATCTTGCCAAAGGCAGGTTCAAGCATCAAATGATTCATAATCAAGTGATTCCAAAGTCCATCAAAGATGGAGTTTCTTCGCCTTTTACACCAATATGACTTAAACCGGCACAAATAAGTTGCACTATCATTAAACTTTGCATCTTTTGGTTTCAATATTATGAATATGTGTATCACTATGATCGAGATCCAATGAACTTTTTTGTGTAACCATATAAGGTTTTATTCATGTAAAGTAACAACAATTTATTCTCTTCTTAAATGAATAATCAGACAATAAACATGATCAAATCATATTTATGCTCAACAAATAACACTTATTTAGGTTCCACACTAATCCCAAAAGTAAGGGAGGTGCGATGATGATCATATAAATCTTGGAACTACTTCCAACTCTCATCCACTTCACCCTTAACTAGTCTCTGTCATTCGCAACTCCGCTTGTTACTAATCTTAGCAACTAACTAGTACCAAATACGGGTTTTCTATGAACACTAGTAAAGTACACATCAATAACATGTATATCAAATATCCTTTTTACTTTGCCATCCTTTCTTATCCACCAAACACTTGGGGTAGTTCCGCTCCAAAGGAACAATCCTTTGGAGAAGCACTTAGTCTTAGGCTTAGGACCGACTTGGGTTTTTCACTTGAGCAGCAACTTGCTTGCCGTTTCTTGAAGTTCCCTTTTCCTTTCCTTTCTTGAAACTAGTGATCTTGTCAACCATCAACACTTGATGCTCTTTCTTGATTTCTACCTTCCCGATTTCAACATCACGAAGAGCTTGGGAATCGCTTCCCATCCCTTGATACTATAGTTCATCACGAGGTTCTACTAACTTAGTGATGGTGACTAGAGAATTCGTCAATCACTATCTTATCCGAAGATTAACTCCACTTGATTCAAGTGATTGAAGTACCCATAATCGAGCACATGCTCACTAGTTGAGCATTCTCTCCATCTTTTAGCTATAGAACTTGTTGGAGACTTCAATCTCTCAACTCGGTATTTGCTTGAAATATTGACTTCAATTCCGAACATCTTATATGGTCCATGACGCTCAAAACATCTTTGAAGTCCCGATTCTAAGCCCAAACATGGTGCACTAAACTATCAAGTAGTCATCATATTGAGCTAGCCAAACGCTCATAACGCCCGATTGCCCTAATAGGTCTTTACCAGTGCATTAAGGACATAATTTTCCGCAAGAATGAGGATAAACCTGATCACGGATCAAACCGATCATTGCTACTAACATCTTTCAACACAATTTTCTAGGAACATATCAAAACAAACATATAAAAGCATAGGGAAGCAACAACGAGCTATTGATCTACAAAATAATTTGCAAAATACTACCAGACTAAGTTCATGATAAATTAAAGTTCAATTAATCATATTATTAAGAACTCCCACTTGAGACATCTCTAGTCATCTAAGGATCACGTGATCCAAATCAACTAAACCATAACCAATCATCACGGAGATGGAGTAGTTTTCAATGGTGAACATCTTATGTTGATCATATCTACTATATGATTCACGGACCTTCTCTCCGTGTTCCGAGGCCATATCGCATATGCTATGCTCCAAGTTAACCGAGTATTCCGGGCAAAACTGGCTTGCACCCGCTGTAGATGGACGAGGCTTATCACACCCGATCACCGGGTGTCCCAGAAACTTTGGCAACGTGCATACCGGGAGAAACTACTTGATAATTTTAGTGAGAGATCATCTTAAATGCTACCGCCAATCAAAGCAAAAAAAGATGGATAAACATCACATGCAATCAATATAAGTGATATGATATGGCCATCATCATTTGTGCTTGTGATTCCATCCCAAGCAGCCTGATCACCATCACACCGCGCGACACCTTGATCTCCATCGAGCATCGTTGTCGCTACGCCATCTATTGCTTCTACGATTATCGCTACCGCTTAGTGATAAAGTAAAGCAATTACAGGGGCTTGCATTTCATACAATAAAGCGATAACCATATGGCTCCAGCCGGTTTGATAACTTCTTACAAAACATGATCATCTCATACAATAAAATATAGCATCACGCCGACCATATCACCAAACATGCCCCAAAACAAGTTAGACGTCCTCTACTTTGTTGTTGCAATTTTACGTGGCTGCTACGGGCTGAGCAAGAACCGTTTTACCACGATTAAAACCACAACGATATTTCCCAAATAGACTGCTTTAACCTTCCAAGGACCGGCGAGCACACCGGTTCAACTAAAGTGAGAGAGAGACACCCGCCACCACCTTTTGCACGAAAGTGCTCGAACGGTGAAACCAGTCTCGGAAAGCGCACCTGAATGTCGGTCCGGCCGCCATCTCACAATACCGCTGAACCAAAGTATGACATGCTGGTAGGCGTATGACTTGTATCGCCCACAACTCACTTGTGTTCTACTGCATATGACATCAACGATAAAACCTGGCTCGATGCCATCATGGGTAACGAGTAATTTCAAAAATTTCCACAACACACAAGACCATGGTGATGGCATAGCAACGAGAGGGGAGAGGTCCGCCCACGCACTGAGACCAAAGCGAAGCGCATATCAACGTTTGATGTAGTCGACGCCTTCACGATCCAACCGATCCGCCCATTCGCACCTCCGAAGTTCCGACACGCTCAGCTCGATGACGATCCCCGGCCCGATCCAGAAAGGCCGGGAGGAGTTCCACAAGACGACGGCAGGACGATCTGATGTTCACCCGCAGGGCTTCGCCAAGCACCGCCACAAATGACCGAGGTGGAATATGGTGGAGGGGGCACCGACACGCAAGGAACCACAAAGATCAACTTGTGTGTTCTAGGGTGCCCCCGCCCCGGATAAAAGGAGCAGGGGAGGCCGCCAGCCCTAGGGGCGCGCAAGGGGGGGGCCTCCCCAGTAGGGAGGACTCTTCCTAGTCCTACTAGGAAGAGGGAAGGGGAAGGAAAGAGGGAGGGGAAGGCGCCTCCTAGTCCACCCGACCCCTGGGGGCGCCCCACCTCCCGGGTGCAGCCCTTGGCCCAATAAGGCCCATAACTTCCCGGGGTTCCTAACCCTCCCACCGTTTTTCCGAAACTTCCGAACCTTTCCGTTCCAATATAGCCGCCCAATATATCAATCTTTATGTCTCAACATTTCAGACTCCTCGCCATGTCCATCACATCCGGACCAACCCTTCGTACATCAAAATACATAAACTCATAATATAACCGCCATCGAAACCTGCGAGGGACTTACGTTCGAGAACAATGTAGACATGGCCGAGACAATCTCAGGTCAATAACCAATAGCGACCGGATGCCCATATTGGCCCTTACATATTCTACAAGATCTTTATCGGCAAGCATAACAACATAATCCTTCCTTTGTCATCGATGTTACTTCCCGAGATTCACGCCGTATCCAATACCAGTTCAATCTCGATCGCAAGTCTCTTTACTCGCTCATACATTATCTCAACCTCATTAGCTGTAATGCTTGCAAGGCTTAGTGATGTTATTACCGAGGGCCTAGAGATACCTCTCCCACAATCGGAGTGACAAACCTAATCTCAAATACGCCAACCCAACATCTGCCTTGGAGACACCTAGTACTTTATAATCACCCGTTGCCGGCCTTGGTAGTACCCAAAGTGTTCTCCGTAAACGGAGTTATAATCTCATAGTTATAGGAACATGTATAAGTCATAAAAAAATAAACATACTAAACGATCGGATTGGCTAATGGAATGGGTCATGTCAATCGATCATTCAAATGATGTGACCTTGTTAATCAAATGACAACCCTTTGTCTATGGTTAGGAAACTTAACCATCTTTGATTAACAAGCTAGTCTAGTAGAGGCATACTAGTGACACTGCTTGTCTATGTATTCACAATGTATTTGTTTCCGTTAATAAATTCTAGCATGAATAATAAACATTTATCATGATATAAGGAAATAAATAATAACTTTATTATTGCCTCTAGGGCATTTTTCCCAATATACATTATGTTAATGTTACTTTACTTTACCCTAGGCAGGGTATTAAGATACCGGTTCGGTTCAAGTGTTAAACTCAAAATAAAAGAGCTACGGATAAACGGAGACTAGTAAGGTGAGCGACGATATGTGTTGAAGTGTTTCAAGTTTGATTTGATCAAACATCGACGCCCCTCTACCATCAAGATTAGTATTAAACCTAATAATTGTCATTTGGTGATTGCATTGAATAGACATGATTGGATTAGGTCTATCCAATAGGTTATTCATTTAAGGAGAATAATGGTTACCTATTTATTTGAATAAACCTTCAATGGTATTGCACCAAAGGAATGGTTTATTGAATTCATCGAGGAACACATTTTCATGCCAAAAGATATAAGATAGTAATGATAGTACCAATGCCGGAATGCCATTTGAGTCATATTGGTATAGAACGATGAAGAAGCTCCATGTTGATGGATCTTTGACTCACTTTTTAAAAGTTTGAGACATGCAACCATGTCTATTTGTATTGCATGAAGAAACCCATGCAAATGGACCCTTGGACCACTTGATTTTGAATCACTTGAGGCATGCAAATCATACCAATGGGAAGATGACAGCTTGCCAAAGGAAATGGAACAAGAAAGCAACTTGTTGGAAGTAATACATTTTGATGTGGAGTCCAATGAATGCCGAGGCACGCCGTGGATATCGTTATGTTCTTACCAATGATTTGAGTAGATACAGTATATTTACTTGATGAAACAAGTCGAATTATTGAACGGTTCAAGTAATTTCAGAGTGAAGAAAGATCATCGGACAAGAGGATAAAATGTCTATGATATGATCATAGAATGAGTATCTTTAAAGCCGGCACCTTATTGAATAGTGGAAATTGTTTCAAAATACCGAACACCATAGTGTGATGGTGTGTCCAACATCATAGTTGCACCCTATTAGATATGGTGCGCACTATGATGTTCTTATCAATTACCACTATCGCTCATGGGTTAGGCATTAGAGACAACCACACTCAATTTAATAGGGCACCACGTAATTCGCTGAGACGACTTGTTTGAACTATGTTTTGAGAAACCTGTTGTCATTTCTAAAAGTTTGGGGTTGCGACGCTATGTGAAAGTTTGTGTTGATAAGCTCAAACCCAAAGCGGATAAAATATCTTTATAGGACACCCAAAAAGTTGGGTATACCTCCTAATTCAGATCCAAAGCAATAGGGATTGTTTCTTGAATCAGTCCTTTCCGAGGAAAAGTTTTCAAAAAGTTGAGGAGGATGGTGGAGACTTGATATGGTTATTAAACCCATAAACTAGTGTGAGGGAAGAGTTGTTCATGGGCACCTACACCAATTTAAGTAGAAGCTTATGATAGTGATCATGAAACTTTGATCAAGTCACATGCATTTAGGGGTGACAAGGATGGACGCCAGTGGTAAAGAATCCTTTTGAAGGTCATGTTGCTAACAACAATGAACCACGAGCGGAGAAGCGGGGCCCATGTTCCAAATGGTTAGAGGCCATAAACCAGATAGGATCCATTTCGAACAAAGCATGGACTTTGGTGGACTTGCCCGATGATCACAAGCTATTGAGATAAATGGATTTTAAGAAGAAGAGGAATCGTAATGTCACCATCTATGAAGCTCAATTTGGCAAAGATTTTTAAGTTGACTACGATGAGATTTTTCATCCGTAGCATGCTTAAGTCCTCGGAATCATGTTAGCATTAGCTGCATTTATGAAATCAGCGATGGATGTCAAAACGAGCCTTACCAGTCGAAGGAAAGGTTGTATGAGAAATCAAAGGTTTTGTCGATCCCGAGGATGAAAGGTATGCTAGCTCCAAAGGATCCTTCCATGGACCGGAGTAAGCATCTCGAGTTGGAATATACTCTTTCATAAGATGATCAAAGATTTTAGGTTTATACAAAGTTTATGAGAAACTTGTATTTCCAAAAAGGGGAGCACTATAGAAATTTTGATGAGTATATGTTGTTGATATTTGTTGATCAAAGATGTAGAATTTGAAAGCATATAGGGTTTTTGAAAAGTGTTTTCAAGTGAAACCTGTATTAAGCTACTTGAACATTGAGCATCAAGATCTATAGGTAGATCAAAACCGCTAATGGTACTTTCAAATGAGCATATATTTGACATTCTTGAAGGTGTTCAAGATGGATCACCAAAGAAGGAGTTCGCCGAGATGTAAGGTTGAAGAAACTTAAAGCTTTACCAGGCAGGAAAGAGAAAAGGAAGAAGGTCCCCCTATGCCTTAGATAGGCTCTAAAGATGCTAGCCAAAACCGAAGTGTGCCTTGCCAGAGTTAGTCAAGGGGCAAGAATGATCCAGAATGCATCATTGAAGGTCAAAATTGTCCTTGGAGTAAATAAGGACATGTAGGAGTTCGCAAAGGGTTACGCTTGCAAGCTTTAACACCTATCCAGGACTCGAGTAGCAAACCGATAGATAGGAGCAACATTTGGAATAGCTCCAAGGAGCGTGGGGCATAATATGACCTAGAAATTTAAGAACACGGATCCGAAAGGTTCGCACTGCTGACTAAAACCTCTCACAAGCAAAACATGATCAAACCCGAACTCATTGAGTCTTAATCACATGATTATGTGAACTAGTTTACCACTAGTAAACTTTGATGTTGGTCACATGGCATGTGACCTATCGTTTAATCACATGACGATGTGAACTAGATTATTGGCTCTAGGCAAGTGGGAGATTTGGAAATATGCCCTAGAGGCAAAATAAATTAGTTATTAGTATATTTCCTTGTTCATGATAATCGCTTATTATCCATGCTATAATTGTATTAAAGGAAACTCTACATGTGTGGGTACATAGACAACACCATGTCCCTAAAGCTCTAGTTGACTAGCTCGTTAATCAATAGATGGTTACGCCCTAACCATGGACATTGATGTCATTGATAACGGATCACATCATTAGAGAATGATGTGATGGACAAGACCCAATCCTAAGCCTAGCACAAAGATCATAGTTCGGTGCGCTTTTCAATGTCAAGTATCATTTTTGACCATGAGATTGTGCAACCCCGGATAGAGGAATGCTTTGGTGTACCAAATCACAACGAATCGGGTGGCTATAAAGGTTCATTAGTATTCCAGTATCTTGGTTGGTTAATCGAGATGATTTGTCACCCGTGACGGAGAGGTATCTTGCCCACTGTGGACATCATCATACGTACGTACCAAGGTTGATCACGGATGATGTTGGAACGAGTAAAGAGACTTGGTAACGATTGAACAAGGTATCGGATACGACGATCAATCTCGGGCTAAATACCGCTCAAAGGGAATTGAATGGATTGATTGAATCCAATCGTGGTTCATCCGATGAGATCATCGAAATGGGGAGCCAAATGGGTATCCAGATCCCTTTGGTTATTGACCGAGAACATCTCCATGTTCATGGTTCCGAACCCAGGGTTCACTTAAGGTTCGACGCTAGAGTTGTTTGGGAAATACTATGTTTACAAGGATGTCTGAGTCCTGATGATCCCGACACCAAGGAGTTCCGAATGGTCCCCGGGTGAAGATCGATATTGACTAAGGGTATTGGAGTCCAAGTGTTCTAGGGCGGCCAAAGATGACCAAAGGTGTTTCGGGAGCCCCGAAGGTTGAGGGCCCTGGGCCAAAGGGAAGGGGCCCAGCCCACCTGGGGCCCCCCCAGCCCCTCTCACGAACAGGAGGGGGGGCGCCCCAGGGCAGCCCCCTTCCCGGCTTGGGGGGAAGCCTAGGGGGGGGCCCAAACCCATCTAGGGTTTCCCTGGGCCCCGCCTCCCCTAGGGAACCCTAGGCGCCTCCTCCACCCCTTACCCCTTTATATAGTGAGGGAGAGAGGGCCACTTCCGGCAGCCCCTCCTCCTCCCACTTCCTCCTTCCGGGAGAACCACGAATCACCACCACGCCGGATGTCGAGTTTTCTTTTTCCTTCTTTTTCCTGGATTAATTGTTGCATTTTCGGGAACGGAGAAATTCAAAATTTTCCTACGTGTCACCAAGATCTATCTATGGAGAAACCAGCAACGAGGGGGAGAGTTCTACATACCCTTGTAGATCCGTGGAAGCCTCAAGAGAAGGGTTGATGGAGTCGACATCGTGATCCAAATCACCGAGATCCTAGTGCGAAACGGATTTCCACAGAAGCCCGGTGAGCCCCCACGCTTTGATCCAGCAAGAGAGAGGGAGAGGTTGAGGAAGACTCCACAGCAGCACAACGGCGGGGTGGGGAGGAGCTGGCATCCGAGGCCCCAAGCACCGGGAGAGGAGGAGGAAGAGAGGGCTGCGCCAAGGAGAGGTTTGGTGTTGGGCAGCCCCAAACCCCACTATTTATAGGAGGAGGGAGGGCCCATCTAGGGTTCCCACCCAAGGGTGGGCAGCCCCAGATGGGACAAGGGGGCCAAGGGAAGGAGGAGGGCCTCGGGGGGCCTTTAGGCCCATTCCGCGCCAGGGCCCTCTCCCACCTAGTGCCCTTTTGTGGGGCACCCCCACCCGGGCTGGTCCCCCACACTTAGCCCATGCAGCCCCGGGAGGGGCCCCACTTGGTGGACCCCGACTCCTTCCCGGATACCATAAAACCCAAATTTTCCTGACCAAACCTCACCCTATATATTATTTTCCTCCCACCATTCCAACTCCTGACGTCCGGGATCTCATCCGGGACTCTAAACAACATTAGGTAAACATACAAACTTCCTTTATACTTAGGCCATCGAACCAGTGGACCTTCTTGAAATGCAGACCGAGAGCTGTTTAAAAAACGCGGATTATACCATTTGGCCCATGTTCCACATGATTCCACGGATGGATGTCAAGGACTCAATCGATCTCAGATAAATTCCTTTTGTCAGTTTAGAAGGTTTAGATCCGGATCCTAAGTTATTCAGGGTTTTTTTTCTTCCAAACATCATCCCGGATCAACCCCGGTCACATTGTGCCATTATGATGATTACCATGGGTCAGATCCTCCCTTTACACGGAGTGACAAACCCTACCCCAACCAACAGAATTAATACCGAGTACCTTTATATTACAGCAGACGTTTAACACCCAAAGCATTCCACGATCCTTTGACAACTCATGGTTAAGGAAATGATATTGAATTAGAAAGCTTTAATCCCCAATCTTGTTAGGTTAGGATTGGTTTGTCCACATCATTCTCCAAATGATTGATCCTTATCAACAAACAATGTCCATGGTCGAAACCGAACATCTTTGATCAAAGCTAGTCAACTAGAGGCTTACTAGGATATGGTGTTGTTTATGAAGGAAATATGCCCTAGAGGCAATAATAAAGTTATTATTTATTTCTTATTTCATGATAAATGTTTATTATTCATGCTAGAATTGTATTAACCGGAAACATGATACATGTGTGAATACATAGACAAACATATAGTCACTAGTATGCCTCTACTTGACAGTCATTAATCAAAGATGGTTATGTTTCCAACCATAGACATGTGTTATTATTTTTGATGGGATCACATCATTAGGAGAATGATTGATTGACATGACCCATTCCTAGCAACTTGATCGCTTAGTATATTGCTATTGCTTTTTCATGACTTATACATGTTCCGTAACTATGAGATTATGCAACCCTGCAGGAGGAACACTTTGGTGCTACCAAACGCCACAACGAATCGGGTGATTATAAAGGAGTACTAAGGTGTCTCCAAAGGTACATGTTGGGTTGATTTGAGATTAGGTTTTGTCATCCATTGTCGGAGAGGTATTCGCCCTCTCGTAATGCACATCACTATAAGCCTTGCAAGCAATGTAGCTAATGAGTTAGGGGAATGATGCATTACGAAAGTAAAGAGACTTCCGAACGAGATTGAACTAGGTATTGATACCACGATCGAATCTCGCAAGTAACATACCGATGACAAAGGGAACAACGATGCGGTTTGACCGATAAAGATCTTGAGAATATGTAGGAGCCAAATGGGCATCCAGGTCCCTTTGGTTATTGACCGAGAATAGTTCTAGGTCATGTTCACATAGTTCTAACCCGAGGGTCCGCACGCTTTTCGGCAGTTATATTATGAGTTTATGAGTTTTGATGTACCAAGGAGTTCGGAGTCCCGATGAGATCGGGAATGACAGGAGTCTCAAATGGTGGACGAAAGATGATATATTGACGACTATATTCGAGTTCGAAAGGTTCCAATGATTCGGTATTTTTCGGAACCGAGAACGGAATTGCCGGGAAGTATTGGGCCTTATTAGCCCTCGGGAAAGAGAGGGGTTTAGGCCGCCCCCTGGCCTAGTCCGAATTGACTAGGGGGCACCCCCCTTCCTTCCCTTCCCCTTCCTTGTCTCCCTACCCCAATACATGGAAGGACCCTAGTTGATAGGAAGGGGAACCATCCCGGGAGTAGGACTCCCATGGCGCCGCCTCCTAGGGCCGGCCTCCTCCCCCTCCCTCCTTTATATACGGGGCAGGGGCACCCCATGAAAAAGTTGATCTACGGATCGCTCCTTAGCGGCGGGCCCCCTCCACCATATTCCACTTCTATATCGTCATGAGCTTAGGCGAAGCCCACGCCGGTGGAGTCATCATCGCCACCACGCCGTCGGTTGACGGAACTCATCCCCGACGCTTGGGATCGGAGCCCGGGATTGTCATCGATGAACGATGCCAACTCGAGGTGCCGACGCTCGTACTTGGATTGGTCGGATTGGAAGACGAACCAATCAACCGCTTGTTATAACGCCCCACGGTCACGAGGTACGGGACACATTCCCCTCCGTATGCCATCACCATGATCTTGCGTGCGAGGAAATTTTGAAATTACTACGCCCCAACAATGGATCCAGCCGGTTTTATGCGCTGATGTCATATGCACGAGTAGAACACAAGTGAGTTTGGGCGATATAAGCATCGCTTACCAGCATGTCATACTTTGGTTCAGCGGAGGAGATGAAGCGCCCGACCGACATTGGACGCACGCGAGACTGGTTTCACCGCCGAGCACCCTCTTAAAGGTGACCGCGGTGTCTGCTTTTCACTTTAGTTGAACTGAAATCACCCGTCCTTAAGGTTAAAACAGCACCAACTTGACAAACTATCGCTGTGGTTTTGATGCGAGGTAAGAACGGTTCTTGCTCACCCAGCAGCCACGTAAATTTGCAACAACAAAGTAGAGGACGCCTAACTTGTTTTTGCAGGGCGTTGTGATGTGATATGGTCAAGACGTGATTATTTTATTGTATGAGAGATATGTTTTGTAACCAAGTTATCCAATCGGCAGGAGCCATATGGTTGTCGCTTATTGTATGAAAAAAGCATGTAATTGCTTTACTTTATCACTAAGCGTAGCGATAGTCGAGAAGCAATAGGGCAGACAAACGATGCTAGATGGAGATCAAGGTGTCGCCGTGACGATGGTGATCATGAGGTTTGAGATGGAGATCACAAGCCAAGATGATGATGGCCATATCATATCACTTATATTGATTGCATGTGATGTTTATCCTTTATGCATCTTATCTTGCTTTGATTGACGGTAGCATTATAAGATGATCTCATAAAATTATCAAGAAGGTTCTCCCAGAGACCGCTATGGAAAGTTCTTCGGCAGACACCACGGATGATCGGGTGATAGGCTTCACGCTCAAATACAACGGTGCAAAACAGGGCCCACGGAATACCAGGTTAAACTTGACGAGCCAGATATAAAGATATGGCCTCGAACACGGAGACCAAAAGGTCGAGCGTGAATCATATAGTAGATATGATCAACATATTGATGTTCCCATTGAAACTACTCCATCTCACGTGATGATCGGACATGGTTTAGTTGATTTGGATCACGAATCACTTAAGATGACTAGAGAGATGTCAAATTGGGAGTTCTTAAATAATATGATTAATTGAACTTAAATTTATCATGAACTTAGTCCCGTAGTATTTTGCAAATTATGTTGTAGATCAATAGCTCCATTGTTGCTTCCCATGCTTTTATATGTTTGTTTTGATATGTTCCAGAGAAAATTATGTTGAAAATTTAGTAGCAATGATGGATTGATCCGTGATCTGAGGTTTATCCTCATTGCCACGTAAGAATTATGTCCTTAATGCACCGCTAGGTGAAGACCTATTCAGGAGCAAATGCGACGTTATGAACGCTATTAGCTCAATATGATGACTACTTGATAGTTTAGTGCACCATACTTAACGCTTAGAATCGGGACTTCAAAGACGTTTTGAACGCCGGACCAATGAGATGTTCCAGAGTTGAAGTTAATATTTCAAGCAAAACCGAGTTGAGAGAATAAGTCTTCCAAGTTCTATAGCTAAAAGATGGAGGAGAATCGCCAACTAGTGAGCATGTGCTCGATTGTCCGTACTTTAATCGCTTGAATCAAGGGGAGTTAATCTTCCAGATAAGATAGTGATTGAAGAATTCTAGTCACCATCACTAAGTTACTAGAACTTCGTGATGAACTAAGATGCAAGGGATGACAAAACATTCTAGCTCTTTGATGTTAAATCGAAAGGTAGAAATCAAGAAAGAGCATCAAGTGTTGATGATTGACAAGACCACTAGTTTGGAAGGGCAAAGGGAAAGAAAGGAACTTCAAGTAGAAAGACAAGTGTTGTCCCCTGGAAGAAGCCCAAAGGACCAAAGCCTGAAACTAAGTGCTTTAAATGCAAAGGAAATTCACCGAAGCGGAAACCTGAATATTTGGTGGATAAGAAGGATGGCAAAGTGAACAAGAGTATATTTGATATACAAGTTATTGATTGTGCCATAGTGTTTATAGTAGCCCGAGTTTTGATACTGCTCGTTTTAAGATTAGTAACTCAAAAGAGTTACAAAAAAGAGACTAGTTGAAGGGAAGTGAATGAGTGGGAAGTAGTTCCAAGATTGATATGATCATCATCGACACCCCTATACTCGGATTAGTGTTGAACCTTAAATGTTATTTGCTTATGCTGAGCATGAATATGATTTGATCATGTTTTTAAAATTATTCATTGTTAAGAATAATTATTGTTCTGTTTAATGAATAAAACCTTCTATGGTCATACACCCAATGAAAATGGTTTGTTGATCTCGATCGTGATACATATTCATAATATTGAAACCAAAAGATGTAAAGTTAATAATGATAGTGCAACTTATTTGTGGAACGCGCTTAGGTCATATTGGTGTAAAGCGATGAAGAAACTCCATCGATGGGCTTTGGAATCACTTGATTATGAATCATTTGATGCTTTAACCCGGCCTTTTGGGCAAGATGACTAAAACTCCGTTTCCGAACAATGGAACGAAATACTTGTTGGAAATAATAATACCGATGTATGCGATCCAATGAGTGTTGATGCTCGGGCAAGTATCATTATTTTCCGACCTTCAGATGATTTGAGCAGATATGATATTTCTTGATGAAACATAAGTCTGAAAAGTTGAAAAGTTCAAAGAATTTCAGAGTGAAGTAGAAAATCATCGAATAAGAAAATAAAGTTTCCGATCTGATCGGGAGAAATAATTTGAGTTACGAAGTTTGGCTTCAAAAAACAAAGTGGAATAGTTTCACAGCTCACGCCCATGGAACACCCAAATAATGGTGTGTCCGAACGTCGAACGACTTTATTGATATAATGCATCTATGATGTATCTTACGATTTACCACTATCGCTTTGGGGTTATGCATTAGAGACACGATTCACGCAATAGGGCACCATCTAAACCCGCTGAGATGACACCGATGAACTATGGTTTAAAGAAACCTAAGTGTCTTTTAAAGTTTGAGTTGTGATGCATGGAAAAGTTTTCACCGAAAGCTCGAACCCAAATCGAGAAGTGCCTTTATAGAATACCCAAAGGTAACTATTGGGTACAACCTATCACAGATCCAAAGGCTTATTCGGTTAAGATGGATCCTTTCTAGAGAAGAAGTTTTCTAAAGAAGTGAGGAGGAAAGTAGAACTTGATGAGGTAATTGTACCTTCCCTTATTGGAAAGTAGTTCATCAGAAATAAGTTCCAAGGATTCCACACCAATTAGTGAGGAAGTTAATGATGATGATCATGAAACTTCAATCAAGTTGCACAAACCTCGAGGTCTTCCAGAGTAAGATCCGCACTGAGTGGTACGGTAATCTTGTTCCGAAGTCATGTTACTAGACCATGATGAACCTACGAACTATGAGGAAGCGATGATGAGCCCAGATTCCCAAATGGCTTGAGGCCATGAAATCGAGATAGGATCCATGTATGAGAACAAAGTATGGATTTTGATTGACTTGTCATGATCGCAAGCCATGTTAAATAAATGGATCTTCAAGAGGAAAGACATCATAGTAGTGTTATATTCAAAGCTTGACTTGTCACAAAAAGGTTTTAAAGTTCAAGGTGTTGACTACAATGAGATTTTTCAACAGAGGATGCTTAAGTCTGTCTCAATCATGTTAGCAATTGCCACATTTTATGAAATCGCAAATGGATGTCAAAACTACATTCTTTAATGGAATTAAAGAAGAGTTGTATATGATGCAACTAGAAGGTTTTTTCAATCCTAAAGGAGCTAACAAAATTGCAAGCTTCAATGATCCATCTATGGACTGCAAGCATCTGAGTTTAAACGCTTGATAGGTGATCAAAGATATGGTTTTATACAGACTTTTGAGAAGCCAATTTACAAAAAGTGAGGGGAGCACTACCCTTTTTGATAAATATATGTGAGTAACATATTGTTGATCGAAATGATGTAAATTTTTTCGAAAGCATAAAGGAGTATTAAAGGAGTCTTTAAAGAAAGACCTCAAAGAAGTTTTATATATTGAGCATCAAGATCTATTAGATAGATCAAGACGCTTGATAAGTTTTTCAATAAGTATACTTTGACAAGATTTTGAAGTATTCAAAATGGAAAAATAAAGAAAGAGTTTTCCGAAAAGGTGTGAAATTGAGTAAGACTCAAATCCCACCACCGAAAATAGAAAAAGAATGAAAGTCATTCCCTATGCCCACCATAGGTTCTATAAAGTATGCTATGTTATGTACCGTCTATTGTATACCTTGCTCGATTTGGCAAGGAGTACAATAGTGTCTAGGAGTAGATCAAGACATTGGTCAAGAATATCCTTAGGAGGACTAAGGAAATATTTCATTATGGAGGTGATAAAAGAGCCCGTGAAAGAGTTACAAAAAGATAAGTTTTAACGATCCAGATGACAAGTCTCAACTGATACATATTGAAAGTGGGAGCAATTAGCAAGTACCCAAGAGCATTGTAGACATAAATATTTGAAATAAGGCTAATATGAGTAACTTAAAGTTCCTACAGAAAACATGATCACACCTTAGATTTGGGTGTTAATCACATAGGATGTGAACTAGATTATTGACTGTAAACCCTTTTGGGTTGGTCAATGACGATGTGAACTATGGGTGTTAATCACATACAGATTGAATATTAGTGTTGAATCACATGATGATGTGAACTAGATTATTGACTTTAGTGCAAGTGGGAGATAAGGAAATATGCCCTAGAGGCAATAATAAAGTTATTATTTATTTCCTTATTTCATGATAAATGTTTATTATTCATGCTAGAATTGTATTAACCGAAACATGATACATGTGGAATACATAGACAAACATATAAGTCACTAGTATGCCTCTTACTTGACTAGCTCATTAATCAAAGATGGTTATGTTTCCCAACCATAGACATGTGTTGTTATTTGATTAATGGATCACATCATTAGGAGAATGATGTGATTGACATGACCCATTCCGTTAGCCTAGCACTTTATCGCTTAGTATATTGCTATTGCTTTTTTCATGACTTATACATGTTCCCGTAATTATGAGATTATGCAACCCTGCCACGGAGGAACACTTTGGTGCTACCAAACGCCACAACGAATCGGGTGATTATAAAGGAGTACTTGTGTCTCCAAAGGTACATGTTGGGTTGGGATTTCGAGATTAGGTTTTGTCATCCATTGCCGAGAGGTATTCTCGCCCTCTCGGTAATGCACATCACTATAAGCCTTGCAAGCAATGTAGCTAATGAGTTAGGCGGAATGATGCATTACGAATGAGTAAAGAGACTTGCCGGTAACGAGATTGAACTAGGTATTGGATACCACGATCAATCTCGCAAGTAACATACCGATGACAAAGGGAACAACGTGATGCGGTTTCGACCGATAAAGATCTTCGAGAATATGTAAAATGGGCATCCAGGTCCCGCTTATTGGTTATTGACCGAGAATAGTTCTAGGCATGTTACATAGTTTCGAACCCGAGGGTCCGCACGCTTAAGGTTTCGGCGAAGCTTATATTATGAGTTTATGAGTTTTGATGTACCGGGAGTTCGGAGTCCCGGATGAGATCGGACATGACGAGGAGTCTCAAATGGTCGAGACGAAAGATCGATATATTGACGACTATATTGAGTTCGGAAAGGTTCCAATGATTCGGTATTTTCCGAGTACCGGAGAGTTACGGGAATTCGCCGGGAGAAGTATTGGGCCTTATTTTCCGGGAAAGAGAGAGGGCTGTTTAGGGCAGGTCCCCCCATGGCCTAGTCCGAATTGACTAGGGGGCGCACCCTCCTTCCCCCTTCTCTTCCCTTCCTTGCCCTACTCCTAATACATGGAAGGACCCTTAGTTGATTAGAAAGGGGAAACCTACCCCGGAGTAGGACTTATGGCGCCTCCCAGGGCCGGGCCTCCTCCTCCTCCCTCCTTTATACGGGGCAGGGGGCACCCCATGAACACACAAGTTGATCTACGGATCGTCCTTAGCCGAGCGGTGCCCCTCCACCATATTCCACTTCGTCATATCGTCTGAGCTTAGGGCGAAGCCCCGCGCCGGGGATCATCATCGCTACCACGCCGTCAGGTCGACGGAACTCATCCCCAACGCTTTGCTGGATCGGAGCCCGGGATCGCCATCGAGCTGAACGTGTGCGAACTCGGAGGTGCCGACGCTCGTATTTTGGATCGGTCGGATCGGAAGACGACGACTACATCAACCGCTGGTTATAACGCCCCTTCACGGCCCAAGGGCAACGGGACAACACTCTCCCCTCACCATACTTATTGCAAAGAGGAAATTTTTAAAATTACTACGCCCCAACAATATTTCCACCAATTTCTACCTAGGCAATAATTCACATT